>JARNGD010000076.1:0-174643 GCA_031001845.1 Achaetomiella virescens
CCCTGAGCCAGCCAGCCCTACATTCCCGCAATGATCCAAGAGGTCAAGCGAGACTATCTGAGTGCTCCTCTCACTACGCGTTCCAGCTATGCACGCTCGTCAAAGAGTTTAGCATTTCGGACTTCTCAGACGATGGGCGGTCTGTTGGGCAGCATACATCAACAGCCGCACTCAGCGATACAACTGAACTGGCAGCTTCCAGGACCTTGAAACGAGGACTGATATTTTCGAGGCGTTTCCAGACCCTGGGTTCGCGCTGCCAGGAGACTTCCTTACCGCGCACACCCGGAGCTGGCGGAATTTCCCAGGTCAGCAACATGGGAAGAACTGCTGGTGCTCGATCGCCAGGGAGACCTCAGCAATCGACAATTCATGGCTGTTACCAACAGGAGAACTGAGCGGACGCGCACGGCATGTGCTTAAAAATATCACTTTGCCAGGATCACCGGCCTCCACCGGTTTCGGTAACACCCCCTTGCATCTGTTTCTGCGTTTGAGGGATATCAGGAAGTGCATCTTCGGATGGTTGTCAATCGTGACGGCGCGGAATTAAGTGACTGTGAACACTGCATGGCCAGACGTTCCTGCACGTCCTCAACCTTGAGTGGTTCAAGGACGTAGCAAATCCATCTGCGCTCCTCAAGAGGCTCCTGGAATCTGTCAAAGAGACATGTCCGGAACTCGTCTACCAAACTGACGTCTACGGCCGCAGCTTCTTGCACCGCGCGCATTCCCTCGTTCGAGACCCGCAGCCCTCTCCATCTCATCTCCTCCTTTCGACACTACCCTCGCCGCGCGCCGCGATGCATTCGGTTCAGCACCGGTCGCTCACGCCGACCCAGCCAGCCAAAACCCCCTACATCCCGCCCCGCCGCGTCGGCAGTTTCTCTCCCGCCAGCCGAAGTCTCTCTCGTGGCGCCAGCCCCGCCTCCCGCTCCCGCTCCTCCACGGCTAACGAAGGCTGCTTTCTCGCCTACCACGCCCGTCTCATTCAAACGATCCACTCCTCATACACCGACCCCCGCCGTCGAAGACGCCGAAGGCCGTAACGGCCTGCACTGCCTCGCCGAAGCAATCCTCAACCAGCAAACTATGGACCGGCACGTGCAAGGTCGCGGGCTCCAACGCACCTCCTCCTCCACCAGCGCCATCACCGCTCTCCCTGGCAACACATCCACCGCCCGCCCGCATCTCAAACGTAAACTCTCCCCCTCCACCGACCCCTCGCCCTCGCCAACCCCGTCCATCCTCTACCACCCCACAACCACAAGAAGGAATCCTTCCCGCCCGCCTCCGCCACCTCACCTCCCTCCTCTCTCCTCCGTCTCCGTCTCCCTCTCGCACTACTCCCGCGGTGGCTACACCCCGCTCATGTCCTTCATCCAGCACATCCCCGACGACCAGGACGACAGGGCCAAGACGCTGCACTCCATCCTCGAAACCTTAATCCGACACGGCGGCAGCCGCGCGGTGGGGCCAGGAACAGGCGGGGCGAGACGCCCCTGCTGATGGCGGCGCGGCTGGGGCGCAAGGTCGCACTGGCGACGCTGCTGGAGACGGGCAAGGCGAACGTGGCGGCGCGGGATGCCGACGGACGCGGGGTGCTGGAGGTGATTGATGCGGAGGTGACGGGCGCGAGGGCGAGGGCCGATGTGAGCTTGTATGCGCGGTTGGAGGCGTGTAGGGTGCTGGTGACGGGGCGGAGGGAGTGGGGGGTGCGGTATGTTGACGAACCCGCTGGGGTTGCGAGTGCGGGTTGGGGGACTGCGACGGGGAGAGGGATGGGTGTGAGGCGGCGGTGGTGAGGGAGTGGAAGCTGAGGGAGGGAAACCAGGGGATATAATATGTGTGAGAAAAGGGGGTTCGATACAGGTGGTTGCGTTGCAGGCTGGGACCTGCTGAGACTAGGACGGACGGAGATTAGAAGGAAAAGACAACCACCTCATAATGGTACTGTGTTGCAACATGAAGGATATAAGCATGTTACTATATGGTAGATTGGTGCAGAATTAATTAGAGGGCATCAGACCAGCGGATGTGGAGAAACGGACGAAGAGTACCGTGAAGCCACCATCTGTTGTTTCTTTCTGTAGCACAGTCGTTGACTACTATGTTTTATGAGCTAAGAGAGAAGTGTTAATTACTACTCTATCCAATAACGTACATTATCAGCGAACGGGCCATATCAGTGAGCGGGCCACTTCAAAACTGTGACGAACGGTCGGTCCCTACGTCTAAGAGGGACTCCTGAAAGTGTTTCCGGGGGTCGGGATGACTGTTCGGTAGAGCCAAAAGGTCTATAACAAGGTGCATAATCGATGCAACTATCTTAATAGTACTAACGTATTTTATTAATGAGCCGAACATATAACATACATTATCAGCGAGTGGCCTATATCAGCGAGTGGCCCACTTTCTATACGACGTGACAACCTTTGCGCTCGACAACACTTTCCTCCACCATCAAAGATGCCCTCTACTTCAAAAGAAGGCCAGATAATCTTGGCCATCCAAGCTCTTCAAAACGACGAGGATCTAAGCATACGAGCCGCAGCTGGGATTTACGGGGTCGCCCGTAAGACCCTAGAGCGCCGACGCGCCGGCAAGCCTGTACGACGCGATACTACGCCCAACTCGCGCCGGCTTACTGATTCTAAAGAGGAGGCTATTGTTCAATATATTATTGAGCTATCTACGCGATCTTTTCCACTAATATTACGTAGTGTAGAAGATATGGCCAACCAACTACTACGCGCGCGCGATGCGCCCCCTGTTGGCAAGCTCTAGGCCTATAACTTCGTCAAACGCTAGCTAGAGCTCCGTATACGTTATACGCGTAGATACGACTACTAGAGGGCTAAATGCGAGTGTCACGAATTAAGCCAACAGGATGGCCGCAGGAGGCAGACCCAGTGGGGCGTGGCGGATGGCCACGAGCCAATCGTTATGAGAATAAGGCACACCAATAGGAAAAAGGCCAAGAATGCTATGAGGGCGTACAGGGGCGAGCAGGTTGCAGGATGCAAAGTGCTCAAGGGCGCTCTGGGGCATAGCACTTTGAAGCACTAATGCTACGAGTGATCGGGCGCGAGCACCGCGACGCCCCAGGAGGAAGCTTGTGTATAGATCACGATCTCTACCGCCTACGGGCATTACAGTAGCTTCCTCAGTAAGCAATCATACAAGCAGTATCACCCTACTGTTGAGACAATTGCTTGTGTGCACTTGTTGTAGACCTTTTGGCTCTACCGAACAGTCATCCCGACCCCAGTTAACCTTCAGGAGTCCCTTTTAGACGAGGGATTCGACCGTTCGTCACAGCGAGGATCCAAGGATCATTGACAAGTGGTTTATACTCGTACGGAATACTAAGGCTAAGTATAATATAGTGGATAACGATATCTACAACTTCGATGAGACCGGATTCATAATGGGCATGATCTGCCTAGGCATAGTAGTTACGACCTCAGATGGCCGTAGCAGGGCAAAACTAGCCTAGCCTAGCAACTTACCAAGGGTATAATAGCTATAATGCACCAGGTCGCCTTCCTTCGGTTAGAGGTTGTCACGAACCAACCATATAATGTTGCGGGAACAACAACGATGTGGTCAAACTGATGAACCTGTTGAAGTTGTTGTTGTTGTTGGAAGAAGGGAGCCCAGGGCAGAAGGTGGATGGATGAGACCCTGCGTCAGGTCACGTGACGTTGTCACGTAGGCCCACGCAACATATAATGAGGCCCGGTGGGGCACGCAAGAGCAAGGATAGCCAATCAAGGGGAAGGCCAAGATGCACACAGCCGCAGGGTAGCCCGGGATAGCTGGCTACCCAAGGCGACCGGAAGGGTAGCCCAGGATAGCTGGCTACCCAGGGCGATCAGGATAGCTCAGGATAGCAGCAACAACGGCGATCCAGCTGGAGGAAGCTTGTATATAGTTCACGATCTCTACCGCCTACGGGCATTACAGTAGCTTCCTCAGTAAGCAACCACAGTCTTTACACACTGGTACTATTGAGACAGTTGCATCGATTGTGCACCTTGTTGTAGACCTTTTGGCTCTACCGAACAGTCATCCCGACCCCCGACATACCTTCAGGAGTCCCTCTTAGACGTAGGGACCGACCGTTCTTCACACGTTGCTTACTCCATCTTTGGTCTATCACGGACTTGACTGAAGGTGTACGATTGCCATCATGGCTCCCAACACCCCGAATACGCCTACTCCTTCGACCCCGAACGTCACCACTCTGACGGCAGCCCAAGTTCAGCAGATGCTTAGACCTATCAACGAGCGCATTGCTCAGCTCGAGGCTGAGAATGCTCGGCTCCAAGCAGGCACTGCTGTCAAGGCCAAACTCGAGGCTCCAGCCAAGTATGGAGGCGGCAAAGACGAACTTGCGGGATGGCTTGTCTTGATGAAGGCCTACCTCCTGTACTACCCCGAGCGTTTCGCCAACGAGGCTTCGAAGGTCGGCTTCGCTGCCTCACGCTTGGAGGGAAGAGCACTCAAGTGGTTCGAACCGACTCTCAACGACTACCTGAAGAACCGCGATGAAGACGAACAGGAGTTCACTCAGCAGGTCTTCAGCAGCTACACCAGGTTCGAGGAGGAACTTCGCAAGGTGTTCGGAGATGTGGACGAGAAACTCCACGCGCAGGAACGACTCGCACGACTTCGACAGACTAAGTCAGCCGCGAACGACGCCACTCAATTCCGGCAGGACTCACTTCGTGCCGAAATCAACGAAGAAGGCCTCATGCGGTTGTTCTACGACGGCCTCAAGGAAGAGGTCAAGGACGAACTGTACAAGATCGACAGGCCGGACTCACTCGACGAGTACATCGCCATGGCAATCAGGATCGACGATCGCCTATACCAGCAAGCAGCAGCGCAGGGGACGGAGCGGCATGGCCCAGGCCAACGCTAGGGCGAACGTTGGACGGAAGCGTCAGTACCCTAGCACGTCTTACGGAACGCACTCAGGTGCTATGGACGTGGACGCTACCCAGAAGCAGGATGGAAGCAAGAAGAGAGACAAGACCCAGGTCACTTGCTTCAACTGCGGCAAGAAGGGACACTTCAAGCGGGAATGTCGATCCCCGAAGAAGGATTGGAAGCCTGTCCCAGGCAAGGAAACCGCCAACATCGAGAAAGGTGTCAGGTTCAAGGAGGTTGCTTGCCACGAATATGACTCCAACGACGGAGACACCATAGAGGTGGACTCAGAAGGAGAAGACACCACCAGGGCGATGCGGATCGCTCGAGACGCGATCATCGCCAGGGCATGGCGGCAAGCACACGCTGCCAGAGCCAGGACCACTGTCAGCGATCCAGGATCGTCGACTCACAACTACGACACTGAGCATAGCGACAGTGATGTCAGCGACATCAGCTGGATGACACCCTCGAGGACCAGCTCGCGCGATACAAGGCCAAGGTTGAATACCTTCGGGCCAGACACAACACCGACAAGGAACGCCTAACCAAGGCGGAGGAGCGTTGTAAACAGCTCCACGACGAGAACCGTCAGCAGCAAAACCCGCGAGGACGAATGTGGGACGGACAACTACTCGCAGGGAAAGATTGGGAGCTCAAGGCCGACATCGTTAACCCGGAATGGGTATTCCGACAGGCCGAAGCAGCTGCACGCAAAGACGGAAAACGACCCCTCACGTGGCGACAATACTGGCAGGACAGAGCGTACGTCAGTAACGGAAAGACCACGTTGGAAGTAATGTGGGACGGAATCAAGACCGAAGTCCCCATCTATAGGGAAGATTCTCCCTGGATGCATCCCGACCCCCGACACACCTTCAGGAGTCCCTCTTAGACGTAGGGACCGACCGTTCGTCACAGAGGTCTCTTCGCTCCGCAAGGCTAATGAGGCACTAAGTAAGCGCCGGCATACTAAGAAAATACGTATACGGCTTGGAGTGTCACTTACTATATAAGGTGCAAAGGATCTACTAGATCAGAACGCCGTAGGTGGGGATGTAGTACAGGAAACGCAGCCGGATAATGGTAGTTCAGCGGGGGTTCGCACGAAGGTTCGGTGCTGTGACGGAGGGCGCACCCAAGGCGCAGCGAAGGCGCACCCAGGGTTGGGTTATAGGCACTTCCGCACTGGGAATAGCTTCCTGGCAGGGGGTTCCCCTTTTCCCACGCAGCGCGTGGCCTGTATTCCTACCTTTCCCTCTCCCCTCCTCAGCTTTCGATTAGCAGAATGGAGTAGTATTAGCAGCGCCCTCGAGCCTCGCCTATATATTGCTCGTCTCTCACAACGTTGAACGTACCTACGATGGATTGATATAGATGGATTTGATCAACTTGATCAACTTGATCAACTTATTTGACTAAGAGGCCTACGAAGGCTCAGAGGCTCTGGAATCGCTCAAAAATACGATTTCCATAGAGAACCCCAATTTTAAATAAAATCAAGTGACCATGGGAGGACCTAGGAGGACTGGGCATTCAACACCATGGATTTGTATTTTAGTTACCTAGAGGAAGGTTGGGAATGGCCTCACTTTGGGCAGAGGCGTGGTGGCACGTGACCGACCATATAGCGGTTTCATCCACCACCTTCTGCCCTGGGCTTCTTTTCCTCCTTCAACAACAACAATATCATCAACTTGACCGCACGGCTGTTGTTCCTGCAACACTACTACCAGTCCTACCTCACCGCCTTTCTGCTACAATAGTTCTGCTTGGCAGAAAAATGCCTGTAACTACCTGCACGATAAAGGCGGTGGGTGGAACTTTTGGTGGGGACTTCCGTAGTCCTGAGTGCTCCAATCCTGATTGGTCCTGACCCATGCTTCAATGATTGGCTATAACTGCGCCCCTCTGTCCCACCGGGCCGCCGCATGTGGTCGGTTCGTGACAACAAGAAACTACCTCGGTTAGCATCATTTCTAGTGTTTCCATTTCAATATCAAGGATTAGGAAAACGATGTTGAAAACTAAAAAGAGTTTTTATTAAGGTTTGGTGATTTCAGCGAGGTTGCGTTTTCAGGGTTATATGTGGGTTTTGAAGTGGCCCGCTCGCTGATATGGCCCGTTCGCAGATAATGTACGTTAACGTAAGTTGAAACCCCTGCTTTCCGGACACCCCACTTTTAGGACAGTTTTGGGCTGCCTTTCTACCCAACTTTCAAATGGCCATTTCTCAACTATCTTTAAAGATAATTGTCTTTCGTCAAAACTGACACCGCGTAGCATTGCAAAAAAGGCACGGAGCCACAAGCAGATTCCATGATTCCCTCAAGTCCACGTGTCTCTCTCCTCTCCTCTCTTTTCTCTTCAAGAGAGAATTGGTGGACTAATTCAGCCCCTGTCCCGGGGCTTTGAATGCTCTCGCTTTTTTTCGCTGTGCCTCCGAAGGTTCTTCCTAATCTCCCGAACCCCTCCCGGTGCCTTGCAGGCCGCTGCGACACGATTGGAGTATAGTGATAACCCCAACTACCTGCGTCCGGGCGAGGTGTCGTTCCTTGAATTGGACCTCACTACGTCCGATGAACATCGGTTGGTTCCACCAGCACGCCGTCTTCCGCCGGGTCTCCCGATGGATCCACAACTTCCAACACCTTGATATATGCAAGGCCAAAGACGTCCACTCGAAAATCCGCCAAATTATGAGCTTGATTAAGCCGGTGCATTCCCTTTGTAGTATGTGAGCCTAATGTTAGTCACGGAGCTTTTGCCGCCGAGCTGGCTAAGGAAGGATTAGTGAAGGATCTGTGAAGGATCCGTTAACTTGGAATTATGGGATAGCTCATCCTTTAACGTTAAGCGACTGGAAAGGCGCCCGGGCAACCCGGACCTCAGACTTCTAAAAAGATTCTTCTTCACGTCGCCTGTGGTCACCATTGCCCTTCTTCAAAACAAGGGTATCATGTTCCAGCTGCTCAAGGTGTTGTTTGTCCTCGGCCTGGGAGCACAGAGCTGCCTTGGCGACTCAGAGTCCCGATCGAAAAAAGTCGTCCAATGCCTCGCGGCCCCGACGTCCCAAAGCGCTCCCTGGAACTCCAGAATTGCAAAGTCCTCCAGTCCCCACAACCTCCGTCTGCAATTCACGCCCCTCGCCATCGCTGTTCCAAGTACAGTCTCTCATATACAAGCCGCAGTCGCGTGTGGACGTGAGCATGGCGTGAAAGTCAATGCTAGATCTGGGGGTCATAATTATGGCTCGCATGGGATTGGTGGAGAAAATGGACATCTGGTGATCGATCTGAGGTTGCTTAACGAAGTGGTCGTTGATCCCTGCACGCATATTGCCACGGTTGGTCCGGGTGCGAAACTTGGGAATTTGGCCATAGCATTGGATAACCAAGGGAAACGGTCAATCCCTCACGGTATCTGCCCAAAGTACAATTTCTCCAACTCTCCGAAGAAGGTAGAAGTACTAATTGGTAAACAGGGTTGGAGTGGGAGGTCACGTTCTCCACGGCGGCTGGGGCTACTCAACCCACAACCACGGCTTGTTCCTCGACTACCTAGAAGAAAGTACAAGTAGTCACCGCCAACAGTTCTGTTGTCACTGCCTCCAAGACTCAGAACCCACATCTCTTCTGGGCCCTCAGGGCGCGGGCATGTCCTTCGGCATAGCCACGCGCTTCAAGTTCCGCACGATTCCACAGCCCGCCGAAATTCAACTCTTCTATATCCCGTTTGTCTGGAACCTGCCACAAGCCAAGGCCGGCTGGCGTGTTTTCCAAGACTATGTCGCGTCGAAAGCCAGACCCAAGGAAATGAACATCAGGGTAGTGATTAGTTCTGCTGCGTCGGTTGGGGCCGAAGGGACCATTTTCCTCTTTGAGGGGGCTTATCACGGCTCCAAGGCCGACTATGAGCTGTTTATCAAACCATTCAAGGATGCGGCTATGTCCCTTAGAGGATATGCCGACTTTCTGAACTACCCCGAAGTCACTTCCGTTGGCTATATGGACTCGCTTCTCTATGCGAACAATAATGTTCTGTTGTTTCGGTCACCAGGTGCTGAACCGCTGAAATCGGGTATTGACAACCACAATAGTGAGTGGAAATTCTTCTTGCGGGTGCAAACATGGGAGGCGTTGACTGATTGTTTTCTCAACATTTAGCAAACAAATGGTGTAAGTATTGGCTTCATTCGTTCCTTTTTTCTTTTTAGCCACCATCTGTACATGTTCACTAATCACCACCCTCGCAGTTTTACAAGAGCATGTTTACGGATGAACTGTCAGATCCAGCCGTAGATGCCCTCATGGAAGCCATGTCAAATGCGTCTCAGACGAATCCAGACCGGGTATGTTCATCTTTGCTGATGGTATGCTCCTCAAGATGAACCACATCCCACTGACATATGACTTCCCCACAGTTTTGGCTTTGGATAGTCAGTGCCCTCGGGGACCTAATTCTGTCATGTCCACAATTTCCTCCCCCAGTAGCACATCCTACTCCCACCGGTCTTCTCTATTCCTCTGGGAACTAGGTGACGTGGTGAATGCCACCTCCACCTACCCCTCCGATGTCGGGATTCCCTGGGTAAACCGATTTGTGGAGATCGTGGAAAGGAAGGAGGGGAAAAAACTGGGTATGTAATTAATAATGCAGATCCCACCATCGGCGACCACGGGGCAGCTGGTCGGAGGTAATTGGCCAGGTAATTACGAACAATTGGTTGGGTTGAAAAGATTTGGGATGAGGGAGGTGTTTTTGAGAACCCACAAACTGTTGGGCGCTGAGGCTGGGGCAGTCATGATAATGAGTTACATGAGCACTGAGTTTTCAACCGGATGTGTGGCCAACTATGTTTAATTCGCAACAGTTGCAGGCCTGCAACAATCACCTAAGCACTGCTTCGCCTATAACATCTTCTTGCCTCCCAACGGCCCTTCGACGCCTTTCCAATACGTCCAACACGGCTGGCGACGGATCAAATAATCCTTGCTCTTGATTGCCCAGAGAATACCCCTAATTCCCGGTAGCGGCCACACGTCAACCAGCCGATTCACCCAACCCCCTTTCCCCTTCACCTTTCTTTCCATCTTCCCAACATCAACATGGGCCTTGTCGTATACACTCAGAAGCGTAGTCGCACCATACCTCTCCCGCAGTCCGCCATTCCATTCGCTGCCACACAGCGACCAGAACTCCTCCTCGGGATAAAAATTCGTAACCCTTGCCGTGAGCACTGACGCCAAATCCAGTGGTTGCTCGAGATCAACTAGGGAGATTGCGCTGGCTCCGGTTTGAAAGGCCAAGCCGCCTTTGGACGCCCGGGTATAATAACAATCGTTGTAAACGTCGACATTGCCACAAGACTCGGACTCATATCCACTCCCTTCTTCTTCGAGGATGGGGAAGCGTTGGTGCCGCATGAAACGTGTCGCCCCTCAGCAGCTCTTGCTGCGGCGTGTTGTTAGGGCAGAGGCCGGGGCCATTGGGCGTTTTGTGAGTGATTCGTGATACGCCATTGAACTTGTCGGAGCTTGGAACGCTGACGAGAGATTTTAGCCTGCTCTAGGTCCCATTTTGTTAGTAGCTGACAAGAAACTTCGGGGCGAGCCAGGAACCGAGAGCGTGTCTGCCGCGTCTCTCTGCGCCCGTCTCAGCAACACAACCTGGGGCACAACGCTGGATGCTTTGTCTGCAGTCTTTGCTCTAGCGGACTAGAGTTTCCTGCAGCTGGCTCTGTCGACAATGCCGGTTGCCTTTCTCCTCGCAGTCTATATCGCCTTTACACCGAGGCGGAATGAGGGAGCACCTGTCAAGTCGCTCCCGCAACTGCTCCAGGAACATCCCAGTCTCTTCTCCTTGCAGGTTGTTGGTATGCTGGTTGCCGTATTGGTCACACAAGCCCTAGCCTTTAGTGTGCCGAGCTTCGACCTCGTGCCAACGATTGCATTGTGTTTGGCCAAGGCCGGATGCTGGTGTTGTTGCGTACTCGAAGCCGTCTGTCATCTCATCATTTCCCTTCAACCAACCCTTCAAGCAGCCTCAGTCCGAACAGAGCTCATGGGGTATTGCTGCAGCCATATGGACCTTCGGCATGGTCGCTGGCGGTGATCCCTTCATCCAATTCACGAAAGTGCAGGCGATTTTGCCGGTCATTTCATCTTTCCTCATCATTGCTCAGATTACCGCCATGATCCCAAGACAAGCAAAAGGGAGAGCGGCTCTACAGGCACTCATTCTCGTCTACATTGTTCCTTACTTAGCCAACGTCTTCGCCCTCCGAGTGTCACACGCTGCTGCAATACACACCCAAGAACATTCCATCGAGGTTTTGATCCGGCGTGCTCGGGCCGATTTCGAGGCCATGATGCAACGGCAGTCGAAGACTTATGCGGATGTTGTTGAGGAATATCAGCACCGGTACGGGGTCGAGCACCTCCTGGCTTCGAAGACTGGTACAAGTTCGCAAAGGAAAACGCATCACCAATTATCGACGACTTCGACACAATTTACGACACCGTCTCACCGTTCTGGAAGCTCACTGGCAGCGAGGTAGCCTGGGCGACGACACAAGTATACAACACAAAAGATATTGACCTCTGGAGATGCACCTTCACTGGAAAGACCGGTGAGACGCATTGTACTCGCCCCTCCCGAAGGTTCGACAGACATATCAGCCGGATGTTCAGTCAGCTACTGGGGATGTCCGTGGACAGGTTCCCGACGTAACGTTCCTCGTGAACCACCTCGACGAACCACGGGTCTTGATCCCCCAGTATTCCTGAAAGAACGGTTCACGGTGACCGACCTATCACACCGGCCTACCTGGGATGCTCTCACCGAATCTTGCTCATTTCCTGACTACCAAGGACCCAAACCGCAAGACTGATTCCCCCATTCAAACTTACGGCCTCCCCTCGTCACAAACCGCACCTCAGCCCTCGACCTCTGCCAACACCCCGAATTCGCGACCTCGCACGGCCTCTTCTAGTCCCCCGCTTCCGCCTGATCGAGGGCCTCGTCTCGGTCCTCTCGTCAGGCACTGTCTCCACAATGTCCGACATCCTCTTCCCCTCGCCGGCCTATTTCGAGTCCGAATTCCTCTACAACGCCACCCACGACATCTCGTAGGACCGCAAATCCAACACCCTCTACTAGGCAGGCTCCAACACAGGCGGCGTCGGCACGCCCTCCTCCCCGTCCCATTGGCAGAACTTCCACCGTCAGCGCTTCATCTCCCTAGCCCAGAATCTCCTCCCGGGGAAACAACACACCTACCTTCGCGACTCCCCCTCCGGCGACGGCGACGGGCCCATCACCCGCTTTACCTCATCCTTCCTAAACGCCCGCCTTTACAACGTCCATCCAACGCGCCTCTTCCAGTGCCTCTCCCCCGCCCCCTGCCGCACCCGGCCCTGGCAATCCCCGCACCTTGCGTAGCGCTCAAAGCTGGTCTTCGACCTCGACGGCAACGGCATCTCGGGCGGTTCCGCAAGCTGCGGTCTTCGAATTCGCTCGTGCTGAAGCAGACTATGCTGAGGGAATAGCATGACGAGAGGCTGGTGCCGTGGCTGCATTACGTGCCGGTTAGTATAGACATAGAGGAGCTGCCGGAGATTGCAAGGTAGTTTTTGGAAACGGGGAGGGGGCAACAATTGGGGGAGGAGTTGGCGAGGGAGGGGAGGGAGTGGGTGCGGAGGGCAGTGAGGGAGGTGGATGTAAAGGTTTGGGTGTGGAGGTTGATGTTGGAGTTGGCGAGGGTGGGGGATATTAAGCGGGGGATTATCGGAGGTGAAAAAGGGGAGGCGAGGAGTGGGTGATTTTCCATTACTTCATATTATTGGTGCTAAATTTTTAGTACGCCTTCTCCAACCGGATTTTCTACGTACAAATCGAGTCAAGCCCCTGAGGCTTCGGGCCGAGGAAGCGGTCAGCGGCGCCGGAATGCCCACTATACTACCGCCCCAGCCGTAGCCCAGGAAGCCGAAGAGCACCGGGATGAACATCGCGAACACGAAGCCAGCAGGGAACGGAGGCAGGCGCATGGTGCGGACCCACGATGCAGAATGCAGGCTGTAAAGGTACAGAAATCTGAAAGGGAAGAAGGCTATGGAATGGATATTCGTACATACAAAGTTGACTCTGATATAACGTTAAGAGGTGGGAGATGATTAAATGCGCTGTCAAGTTGAACTTTCTCCTTTGGTTTACCAGCCAAAGAGAAAGAAAAAGACCATAAAGCAAAGGAAAGAAGAAGGGAAAATGAGCAAAAAAGGAAAAGAGGAAAAGAAGAACCTAAAAGACGAATTGTCATAACATAATCGGTGCGCCCCCAACGATCCGACCAGGCCGGCGACTCGTAAACACCAAACATCAGGGTCGGCCCCACACAGATGTGCGTCCCGATGGGCCGTGGTCGGAAAAGTCGGTCGGAAAGGTCAGTCGCTCACAAATCGGGTGTCGCGGGCCGCATGAGTGGCCACGAACTGGGCCCGTTAGCGTGCGTGCTTGCTTTTGCGACAGACCTGATCTCACATTTCCCGATCTGGAACAAAGGCTCCAATTGTCCGGCGATCGAATGATCGAGACACGCGGGGGCGCACACCAGTGGCGGCGTTTACCGGCAGGGAAGTGGACGCTCCAGCGGATATAATGCTTTTCTGATGTTCATTGGTCGGCGCTTTCAAGTGTGGGGACCGGGTTGCGTAGCAGCGGCAGCACCGAACGCGTTATCGAACGCGGCGATGACATTGGCTGCACTGATCTTGTAAAACCCCAGGTAAGCCCTGGGATGTGGGTGCAATATAGTCTCCTACATGCGGGTGTACAGCGTGGCATCGTCGCACATGTCTTGGTTGCGGAAGCGGTCGAGGTTGTGTGTCTTGGTGGCAGTGGCGTGCGAGCCAGAGCTTGGATGGGCTGAAGAACCGCTGGTGGCAGCTGCTGACCCGGTTCTTTTTGGGGAAGGTTTCTGGTTAGTAGCAGCAGATGGAGAGGTGAGAGGAGACTTGAGCTGATAGGAGAACGCTTGGTATCTCCATTCAACTCGATGTACACACCTCTCAACTGAAGGAGAGGTGCAATTGATAGGGTTAGGGTTCAACATGGTTCTTTCACGCTCGACAGTTGGTGTGTTCCTTTCAACAAAACGGGTGGGGTAATAACTGACTACAAAGCTCAGAATTCAGACGGCAACGGGCAGCTAGCGCTTTATATACTGGAAAGTGCGCGGTTGATAATCGATTCGGGGCATCATCTTTATATCTTCAAAGGCTGCAACCTCATGGCTCACTCTTTTTGCTGGGTGGTTTTTGGTGGCGCGACGAAAAGACGTTTTGGCCATGCGGCAGTTGCTCCCGGTGATCAGACGGCCAATGAACGACAAGATAACCCCAAACCTTTGTTGCGATATTGTATCGCTCCTCCAATTGGTGATTAGCCCCTCGGATCGTAACTGGTTCGCGAACCAACACTTTTCTCTGAGGCTGCGGTCTGTGAACCAGCACCATCCCGCTCTTCAACAAGGCAACCGGGTTCCAAAACTCTGCAACGACGACTCAATATTTGGCTTCCCACCGCCCACCGACTTTCGACTCTGCTTGCCGGAACTTTCTCTTCACGATGAGGACAGTTTCGGTCCGATAACAGCTGGATTCCTCCTCTGACGGTCGATCAACAATTCTCGCCCCCTGAGACGGCCAGTTCTGAAGATATTCCAACTTTCTCAATGACCTGGTTCCGTCAACTTGTCTTAACCCCATCGTCGACAGTGCAGGCGGCCTCGCGAGACGGTTTTGCTGAGGAAAAGTGGGGCCATTTTCTACCCCGGGTCAAAGTCGGATGCGCAGCGTCGAAGGTAGTTCGGCAGCTTTCCGCTCTATTGCCAGATCCATGCCCAAGACGAAGGAATTAGGATCGGTTCATTGTCGAATCGCCGAGGTCAAATCTTGCTGAAATTGGTGGCAAAGTCCTAAACCGCTCCAAATTTTGGTTCGGCTTACGCACTTGCTGTCATTGTCGCCGGCATTGCAACAACCGCAGTGCAGGCTCTTCCCAATTGCTGAAGCTCCGTTCAACACCCGGAGTCCTCTTTCCCACCGACCCACGCGGCTCTTATTCAAGGCAAAAGGTCTTGTAATCTTAGCACGATCCTTTCGCATTGTGCAGGCGCCTAAATCAGCCTGGAATGTACAGGACCACCAGTTTAGGGAGTTTGGGGTTGGACAATTGCAATCTCTATTACCAAAGGAGGAAAATGTCACATGCTCCTGGGATTTTTGAGAGACTTTCGAGTCCCATCAAAGGCCATCAGCGGGTCGGGCCGTCGAATCAGCAAGCTTTTGTGCCTTCCCCGCATCTTTGCCTGGTGGTCGTGGTGGTCGGAGTTGCACGGATGGATGCCAGCTGTCAGATCCATGCTGCTGACCGGACCTTGCAGCTTTTGCTGAGTTCAACCCATGCACTTTGCGGGCGCCTATCACAAAGACGTTATTTGCACTTACATTGCCAAATGAGCTCTGCACTTCATTTCTGGGTCAGGACGGCGATATGTGAAAATCTGATTCTCTCGTCAGCAGCCGCCTTCTGACAGATCAGGGTCAACCGCAAGCATGGACTTTACCGGCGTACTCAAGAGGCTTTTTGCCTCGAGGCTTGAGAGATGGCAGTGTGTTGTGAATGCAGGTAGTGCTGATTTCTTACAAGGGTTAGGAGAAGAACCCTTGCAGTCTTTGGGTTGATGGCGGGAAACGAACCCTGAAAATCACAACACACCATCCCTCTATGCCCTGTCCATCCGCAGGGCATCCACCGACCACTTCGCTCACTGACGAAAGCCTTCTTGCACTGCCCCCTTGCTGCGATGCATTCATCTTTTCTGTTGGGGCGATTCCCACAGGAGGAATCTCCACAGCCAGGTGAAACACTGTTTGCGGGTACTGTGCCGCTTGCTTCACGCTAAGCCTAATCGATGTTCATGTGCGATTACCAACAGAAGGCTAATTGGGTTTCGTGCTACAAATACGGAACCCTCTTGGTTGGGCGGATTCCCCGAGGCCGTTGATCACTGCGCAACCCGGCTTCTTGGAACTCGAAATATGCTCAGTTCAGCCTTACCTGTTCACTTGCACCTCCAATCACCCTTGCCAGTGGCGGTAAGATGGAGTGTTGCCAAGCGATATTGGAATGCACAATAGGAGAGGATCAGCCCAACTCGTAAAAGCTAAACACGGATTAGTGTTGATGGCAGGGCTGCCAGCGTCTATGTTGAATTCATATTATCCAAGAATTATCTTCCCTGTGATGGTACTTGCTCCTCTTCGTTTTCGTCTTTGTTCCCATGCCCATGCGAGTCAACGACCCAATCATCATCTCTTTCCCACAGTGCGATGCTGCTTCCCCCAATCGGGCAAGCGTGACGTCAGTCCACGATGCGTAGCGTGAGAGGTTGCCGAAAGCTCTCCACTCCGTCCGAACGCCAGAAAGCCTTAAAACTGCAGCGTTCGTCGATCAGCGTCGAGGCGGCATGGACGGAGGGGGGAGGATGAAATGGAAACGGCTAGTTACCTGGATCCGGTCGAGTGCAGGCGCATTCGTATTGTTTGCCTTGCGGTGGGAATGCGAACTCGGAGGCTGCGGTGTTAGGTTATTATGGTCTCCCGTTAAAGCGGTCGTCGAAACGGTTGATGGCCGAGAGGGCACGCGCCATGTGGAACCAAGCCTCACGGCAGGGGTCAGCCCGCCGGGGCTGGGTGACAAGTCTGCCGTACAGCGAGCCATCTTGCGTGGCCGGCTGGGACAAATAGGTCCGCAGCGGGTTGGGAGCCAATTGCTGTTGAGAGGCAGTCGAGGATTGCCGCGTTGGGCCCCGCAGAAGCTTGGGCCGTCGCGTTGGACGTGGAATTAGAGTTGGCGAGGTTCGGGGGCCTGTGGGCCTGGCTGTGGAGAAGGTACAAATAAATTGTCAGTTCTCAGGCAATGAAGAGAATGGAGAAACAACAGGATGAGGAAGGACGTGAAAAAAAGAAAGCAAGAGAGAAATTCGCACCTCGACGAGCTCTTCAAAGAAGCTTTGTCCCTGGACGTGGTTGCCATGTGTTCTGGCTGCGAACCTCCTCAACCAGGAGCGGGAGACAGGGCGGCCGTGTGTGTGTCGCACTTGGTGTGTAAGTACTGAACGACTGAGAGACACGACATCTAGGAAAAGAGAGTCGACAGGCTTAACAAGACAATTGAAAAGAACATTTAAGTGATAAAGACGAGGATTCGAGTTCGAAGCGGGCAGAGTGCAGTTTAAAGCCTTCGCACTGATGTGGAAGGTGACTGTGCATCACCGTTAGTTGGCTGGAAAATAGTACTTAGTACTGGCCCACTGGTGCATGCCGATGCTCCAAGGCAACCTTTTCCGCTGTCTGGGTGGGTCTGCTGCAGATGAGCTGCGCGTGTCCAATCCGGCAAAGCGGTACCTCCTGCCCCACTACTCCCCCACACAATCTGTCGAATGAGTGGGCAAGGTCAGTTTGCAAAAGGCAGAGTGAGCCACTGCACCAAAATTACCCCCTTGTTCGTACCTTGCGAGACCCTACTCCTGGATTATCTTGGATGCCGCTCAGATACGATAGTTTCCGAATCCTGATGAACTAAGAATCGTTTTATGCTGGATTTTAAGAATCTTGAAGGTCGCGGTCTATCTGCTCCTGTGCAACGTCATGCGCCAGATCTTCAGATTATTTTCCGACGATAGGGTCGATAACGTTAGCTAACAAGGGAGCCTGTTGGATGGCTGCTCAGAAAATCGCCGCAGAACTCCGTCGCAGAACTTCGTGGCCGAAAATCGTGGCAGAAATCGTAGATTGACGGCACTCGCCAGCGGTGTAAATTGAGACGCCTCCACTGAAAGCCGCGAGTGGCCAATTTTGGTACTCAGGACACAACAATTTCCTGTGCTGTTCTCAATCACGCTCTTAACAGCCTTGTATTCCTTGTGAAGTCGATACTGCATGAAAGACCACTTCGGTGCTCTTCCCTTTTCGCTTTGCTACCTTCCCTACCGTAAGGTACGTCCAACTGGCCTCCCTCTATGTACACTCACATCTCCACAGCCACCTCCCATTGCCCATATTGGCGACACACACGCTCCTGAACCCAATCCGGCCAATCGACCATGTTTCCTCACCGGCTCCAACGTCCCTCTTGGGTATAGCAAGCGAATGCAAAGGCCCCGCCAAAAAAAGCATCTTCGCGGACGCATTCTCACAAGCTGCACCTCCAGTTGAACATCATCAGAACGCAGAAGCCTCGCAAATGCCTGCCAGCGAACCACTGATTTCAGCATTGTAATGCAGCTTTGCTGTCCCATTAAAGGACGGCTCCAGTCCCATTTACGTACTCTCTTTTGCCACTCTGGCAGTCTCAGCCATGCAAGCACAGTTCATCACTCTTCAGCAACCAAATCTTGGGGTCTCTCAGGGCTCACCCAGATGACTTGCTACGGCGCCTGATAGGGTGAGAGAAAGCTTGTCCGCAGCCGTTTGAGGAGTAGTCCGAGGTTCGAAAGCTGCAAAGACCCAGCCCCTTTGAAATGCATGGGTGAGGGGAGGGGGCAGTTCAGCCCTGAGTGGGTGGGCGGAGACAGTTGGATTGTGCGTGTGCCAAGCAGCAGCCTGTATGGCGGAATTCTCTTTCCATGATGTGATGCGAGCTCTGGAACGAAGCATTCGCTGCCAAGAACATGACGGTCACCCTTGGTGCAGATAAGATGACCCGAAAATGGGCGAACTGCAACCCCGGCGTTCCCTCGGCAGTCAACAGGGAATAATAGCACGGTCTGCACACGGTGAGTGGAGAGTAAGAGACCCTAACGCGGGAGCCCTTCAAGCAGAAGCGTGCCACCAACAGGAGCATGTCGGCTCACACCAAAACCCATTTCCACCAGGACACGATATGTGAACCCAAGCCGATTGTGCAAGGAAACGAGATCCCATGAATTCTGCCGAGATCGTACTCAGCACAGAGCCCCGGTGACAGAACAGCTCGAAGTGTAAAGGGGTACTCGCCCCTCAGACCCAAGCCTCGGCTGCCGGCAGGTCTCCCATGGCTGTTATGACCTAACCTGGACCTTCGAGTCAAGTGCCCTTGCGGATTGAATTTGTGTATTCCGTTTAAGTGCATCGTAGCCTGGGACGATGCAGGAAGTAGAGGAGGGCCAATCTGCCCTCCGTGCACAAGCTGGCGGCAGAAAAAGGAAAAGAAAGGGGCTGCGTGGGAAAGCTTTTATTGGTGTTAATCGGAGGTCAACAATCGACCTGAACATGGTGGTGGTCTCACTTAAGATTCAAGAACACGGCAGCTGAACATCGGAATTTTTTGGTGCATGCAAGGACGCGTGTAGTGTAATTCTACAGCTATTTCACACCCTTCCGGAACATTTCAGTCGTCTACCAATGAAACGTGCTGCCGGCGACATGGTTCCCAGTCTCAAACCCGAAGTTGTAGGTTCAGAGGATCGGGAACGACTGAGCTAAGTGAGGCAGGTCCATCAAGCAAGCAAAGGGCAACGTGGTGTGAGACGATGTTTCTTCTCCAACTGGAAGTAAAGTAAAATATGAGACAAAAGGAACCATGGACTGACACTCACGTTCGAAGGCTGTAACGGTACAAGGTATGCAGGTTGACGGCAAGATTGCAAATTCGGAAACACCCCCATGTAACGGATTCAAATCGAATGGAGATGTGGTAACTCCAATCAAAACGTATGTACCTCCTTGCAATGAACGCACACACTCGGCCCCAGCAATGGATGGGCCTTTTCCCGTTTACCCAGAACCTCGAAAGGGTCCGACAACAGCGTCAGCCACCCCCAACCTGGAAATTAGTTTTCCTGCTTTCTGTGCAAATTTTTCCATGACATTACCGAATGTTGGCTTCTGAGATGATTACCATGTGGTGGCTTGCAATTGGCTGAACTGCGATCAAGGGTGTTCATGTCGTTTCACACGGTCAACGCAGGCCTCACCCATCGCATGTCATTTTCAGGAGAATGCCCTCTTGGCCCAGAACAGCAGCCAGTTCGACGACGATGACATCGACAAGCATTGGAATTTGGGGACAGTGAATGGATAGAGGTCTTGGAGGAGATTCGACGTCGCTGAGCCTGGTATTCCGCAGCAGCTTTACCCGGCACTCAGTTCTGAGGGGCACACAAACACCAACTCGCCGTCCCGCGCCGAAGTTCGAGATCCTGCACAGCCCGTCTTGGCAGGCTTGAAGGCATCACCGAACTTCCGTCCCAGGCTTCAATTCCCCATCCCCCTATCCAGTCCCACTCTAACCACGATTAGAGGGTCCCACATCGTCATCACCGCACATCACAGCCCAGGAGGATCGTGCAGATGACGTGGATTTTTGGAAGGGCTCGTTGGGTTCTCGATGCAGAAGCCGGAATTGTACAGATGTACATCTTCATTTCCACCATCATCAAACGACTTGAACATCATGAACCGACATCTTCTGAAGGCAACTTTTCCACCGACCCTTCAAAACAGGCAATATTGTACCCCTTTTTTCCTCCTACATCACGATAGCTAACAAGACTGACAAGGAGAGCCGTATCCGGGCCGAACTCGATACAGTTCGATCGAAAAGGTCCCTAGCCTCCGCCAAGCTTCGAACCTCTTCGATATCCCGTACGGTATTCTCAAAGGTCGGGCTTCTAGCAAGCATAAGGACCACATGACTGTACAACAGCGATTTCAACACCTTTCACTAGAAGAGGAGGATTCCATAGTCAAGGCCGCTGAACAACTAGATATGTACGGGTGGCCGATAACCATCCCAGCGTGTCACGAACGACAGCCGCAGGAAGAGGCCAGGCGGGACGCAGGCAGCAGGGCCCGAACCAATCATCAAGAAACAAGAGGAACCAGGAGGAGGATAGTAATAGGGTGATCAGTAAGCTTAGGAACCAAGAAGACTGAGCACTGAGCATATAGGATCGGTGATCAGTGTGATCAATCGTGGGAAAGACTGAGCACACTAAGCACCCTGAAATCTAGCTAGTATATAGTCACTCGTTCTAATAAATTCTGAGAGTTCTTCAGTAAGCAATTTACAAGGAGTTTTGCACCTACTGTTGAGAAAATTGTTTAGTGCACTTGCTGTATACCTTTTGGCTCTACCTAATAGTCATCCCGACTCAGTCAGCACACCTCAGGAGTCCGTCTTAGACGTAGGGACCTAAACGTTCGTCACACAGCGATGCAGAACGTTGCGACCTAGTTGCTGGTGGCTAAGTTCGACACCAACCTCTAGGCAAATGCTGGCATTCGAACTTCCTAGCCAGGCATCCGAATTTGAAGGCACGGCTAGCATTAACACTGGATTAAGCCATGAACGAAGCTCTAGATAAGCAGGCCCTAGAGTAGTGGTTTAACCTCTTCTAGACTACTCTATTAAAGTACAATATCTCGGTCGAAGATATCTATAATATAGACGGAAAAGGTTATATAAATGGCATTAGAGATAACTAGAAGTTCATCCCTCGTTCAGAGGTCGCTACTTGTCACGAACCAACCATATATTGCGGCCGGGTGGGACCAACCGGAAGCAAGCAGAGCCAATCAAGGGTGACACGGAGGCTGAGCCAATGCAAGAGGATCAGTGGTGCCAAGAAAATGAGCTAGCGGCAGGGATCAGTATAGATCAGTGAATGAGCGTAACTAAGCTAGAGGCTTAGAGGGGATCAGTAACTGAGCTAGACTAAGCTAGTAGGAGGAAGCTTGTATATAGACCACGATCTTTAGGCCTATAGGCACTATAGTAGCTTCCTCAGTAAGCAATCAGAGTTCTAGTCTTCTAGTAACTCGCGAGGATAATCACTATATATTTATTATAGACCTTTTAGCTCTACCAAATAGTTATCCCGACCCCCGACATACTGTCAGGATATGGAAAGGGGGTCCGGGGTTCCGGGGCCCACCTGCCGAGGAAGTAGGGACGGATCGGCGCCGGGTGGCTAGTACGCCCCGTCCACGTGGCGCACAGGGGGTGACACATCATTAGGTTTCACATCTGTTGCAGGCGCGTACGCAGCGTCTGAATAGTGTTGCATAGCTGTTTCAGAGCCATAGGATATAGGAGGGCAAGGCTAGTCGACAGGCCATAAGAGGGGCATGGGGCAACCGAAGGAGAGAGGGAGGCAGAGTTCAATGTGATTCCTTCCTGACCCCTACCTCTGCGTCTACGGTGCTCAGTGATAGCTACTGCCTTGCTTGTACCCCTTCACTTCAGCTACGATATCCTAGGCCTAGCCCTGACATTTAGCCCTTATCTAGGGTCTTCTAAGGACAATATCCTCTATTTAGTCAACAATAGAGGAATACCCTCTTTTGCTTATAACTATCGATATCTAGAGCAAGGTATATTATATTAGTAATTACTCCTCTAATAAATAGTCTTAAGCTGCTCGAGGTCGCGGGGGATAATAGGAATATATAGGAGGTAAGCGTCGAATAAGGGCTCTATTAATTATATAGTAGAAGCAACTAGAATCGATCAAGGCCTTAGTATATAAGATACTATTAATCCTAAAGTTAATATAGACTAGTAGCTTATCTATTTTCTTTTTAGCCTTCTTCTAAGCCCGCTGCCTCTAAATACTCCTAGACGACTTCCGCTAGGAGCTACTCTTTTAACTCCTCGTCCTTGGTTTCTATCTAGTTAGGTATATCTAATTGGAATCTACTAGGTCTTCGACTATAGGGAGCTTAGGAGTTGCCTTTTTAATATACGCCTAAGGTCTAGCGCGCCTTATAGGAGAAGGGGGCATTACTCTCTAGCAGCCTTTCTATCTTATCGTATATATAAGCCCTCCCTTTACTACTATTAGATCTCCTCCTCGCTCGCTAGCTTAGCCCTCTTGCCTACTAGTTCCCGATTCTATCTCTAAATAGCCTTATTAACCCTAGTAGGCTCCTATTCTATCGCGTTAGGTGAGGTGGCGTAGAAAGGGGGCGTTTTAGCTCTAGGCGAGGTTCTAGCCCGCCTATCCCTCTAGTTAGGTGAAGGGCTTTACTTATAGTTAGCTAAAAGGCGTTATATAGTAATTAGGAGGCTTCCTAGTAGCTTTCCTCTAGGAAAGTCTCTAGGCATCAATATTAGCGCCGAGACTATAAAGCTCTTGGACGAACCCTATATAGTCTGGCAGGTATAGTATTAAGACTAGGCGGTCCGTTATCTCGTTGTTAAGAGTCTTCTAGAGATAATTGATCTAGATATATGGGCTATATAGTACCCCCTATATCGGCTAGTTGCTTCTCGAACCTTAGGTAAAACGCTATAAACGACTCCCTCTCGCCCTAGGTTATATTATTAAGGTCGTTAAGCATATATTAAGCAATGTTAGGGTCCTTATACGTCGAGGTTAGGTACTAGAGGAAATCTGCTAGGTTATATATGCTATTTGGCTACCGCTCTTGTAGAACGCTACTACTATTGACTAGGGCCTATCCCTAAGGAGAATAGATATAAGTGAATTAGTTAGTAGGGGATCGAGGAGGTATATTAGTATATAGTTTGCCTTCTATTTCCAACCTCTAGTTCTAGTATTTCTTCTAATTACTATCGAAGTGTGGGGGGTCTAGAAGGATTATCTTCTTCTTTCGTTTAGCTAGGGGAGAAGGTAGTAATATAGTGGCTTAGGGGGCTATTAGTAGCGTTAGGGCTCGAGGCGTAGTCCTTAGGTAGTTTATAGGTTCGCTAGGTTCTCCTAGAGGGTCCAGATTTATAGTCGGGTTGCTTCTCTCTTATTGGCCTATTAGCCTAGATATACTCGATTTAGCTCATTCATCCGAGTTATTATCTATATTAGCTATTAGACCCTATCCTAGGGCTCGACGGATAGGTCTATCGACATTATAGCTTTCCTTCTCTTCCTACTATCCCGCTAGATAGTACCTTGCTATTCGACGTACGGCTTAACTAAGCCGTAGCTGTATCTTATAGGCGACGTCGTAGCTTACTTAGTCTCTTTGCCGAGGTCTTGCTCTTACTTAACTAGACAAGTTGCTAGTATCTTATAGTCGTAGTATCCTGGTCGTGCCTAGCTACTCGGCTCCTTTAGGCTCGAGGTCGCGGCCCTTATAGTATAATGGTTAGGAATCTAGGATTCACTAGTAGTCCTCCTATAGGGTTGCTACCCTTAGGCTGCTCTTCGCTCAACTAGGCCGTAGGCAGTATCTTGCGGAACCTCGATACTTCGCCGCCTTAGTGATAGCGCAAGTAGTCTAGCTACCTCGTTAGTAGCTCGAATCGACCCAATAATGTTCCGTCGCCTATTGACGACGTAAATACTCCGATACTTCTAGCGTTTGACGCAAAAGAAGGAAGTTCAGTGTAATATAACGGTCCTAGGAGTATATTGCAACTAGCTAGTGACGACTCTATAAGTATACTAAACTTAGGGAAAGAAAAAGGAAAAGAGGGAAAATAGCTATTCTAGCGGTGAGCGCTCCCTATAACTAGAGGGAGGCTATAGGTCATGTCGTCGCCTGAGTGCCTGGCGCCGTTGTTAGGGGCAACGAGCCGGGGGTTCGGGCGCGGGCCGGGGCCACGGGCCCGGCTCCTTGGCCGAGGGCCGCCGAGGCCCCACATCGGGCTTAGCCCGTTATAGCGGCAATGTTGTCTTAATTGGCGCTACCTCTGCTACCGAGAATCCCAAGCTGAAGAAAAGAAGAAAAAGAGGAAGAGAGAGAGAGCGAAATGCATGACGTGGCCTTAAACCGACCAGAGAGAGGCAATGGCCAAAAAGGGAAGGCATGATGGAAGTCGTTGCCTAAAGGCCTGGTCGAGGGTTGCCGAGGCCCACATCGGGCTCACCGTTACACCTAGCACTGAAAAACTGAGCACACTATTCTCTAACGGAAAACTAGCTCAGTTAACAAATATCATAATATTTCCATTTTCATATCAAGCATCTGGAAAACGATTATTAAAATTTGAAAGAGTTTTATGAAGTTGTGGTGATTTTAAAAAGCTTGCGTTTTCAGGGTTATGTGTGGATTTCTGACGTGGACCACTCGCTTATAATGTACGTTAAACCACCAGGTCTAGCCGAATCCAGCACTCTTGTGGGATTGGAATTGCTTCAGATATGATCGATCTGTTGTTGTCTTAATACCTTGATGGTCCCCCCTTTCCCCCTGTTTGTGTGGCAGGTGGGATGGCCTAAAGAGGTATGTATGTGGCTTACAAGGGTATTGAACACGTTATAGGGCGGAGTGTGCCTTGGGCAATACTCATATTCCGGCTTCGTTGTAGTTATGAAAGCAGCAAAGCCTTGCAGTTATCTTACAACGCTGCAAGCCTTCCTTCCGAATGATACGTTAGAAGAACCTGTTTGGTCTCGCAGATATCTCTCTCGAAGGTCAAGTCGCGACAATCGACTAGAAAGGCACCCCGCAGGGGCTCGCCGCATCCCTGCCCCCAGATGGTGTCAAACGCGAACATTCTAGACACTCGCGACGCGCTGAACTCGCCTGAGTCGAGATGCCGACACTGCGCTCCCCAAACCGCCCGCCATATTCCGAGAAATTTTGACTTTCTCCGAGAACACGTAAAACCGATCAATATACCAGGTGAAACTACACCAAGCAGCGCCGGGCAGCAACTCCCGCAGGGCCGGCCGAACAAAACTTCCAGAGTATGTGGCACTTGATGTTACGCCATGGTCGACTGGCGATTTGAAACGCGCATCTGCAGAAAGCACAGTGGTCCAAGCCGGCTAACTAGAGCTGTACGTCTAGGTTTTTGCTTTGTAGGTGTCTTCAAAGAAACCTTTTGCTCCCTTTCAGCACCCACTTACCAGATAACTCCTCTTCCCCAGCCTTCCTATCAATCTGCCCAGATCCTGCCGCCTCTGTGACTTCCAAGCTCACACTCGCAAGCCTCCATTCTAAACCAGACATCTTCCCGACTTCGGATCAGTCAGCGCTGTAGAGAAATCGCGGGTTTCGTTGTCTTGAGTATGGCCGGTTCGATGTGTAGCACCGACCGGCCTTCGTCATACAGCAGTCTGAGCACGACACGCGCGCGCCTAACATGTTTGATCCCAGTGGTAACCAGCACTCAGGCTTTCGGCTTACCACCTGCAACTTGAGAATTATGCCTGACGGCTCTGGTCTGGACGAGTTCCAAGGACCGGCCCACGACGCCGCTCACGTCCGTCGCCGTCTGTAGAGGAACGAGTGCTGCCAGGAGCTTTGCGAAGACGAAGCGCGCCGCCCGAGTAGAGCGTATAGAGGTTGCGCCACCTGCCTATAACAGCGGAGTATGTCCCCGCCATCCTACGGCATGAGCCGAGGTGAACCGGATGACGGCTAATTCCAGGGTGCCAGGAATGCCTTTGTGCGTTATACTGCGGGATTGTCGAGTTGCTTTCAGAAATTTTGGTGACGTACCGGGGGGGGGGGGGGGGGGGGGGGGGGGGGGGAGGGAACCAATTCCAATCCATATGTTGACGAACGGGATCCGCGGCTCTTATTCTGATGCGGTCCGATGAAGAAAATGCCACCGGTTTCAGGTGGAACGGCCTGGCAAAGCCTCATTACCGCGTCCCAGTATGATCATCCTACCAGCCCTGACGTCACCGCGTTGCTCGGAGACGAACTAGGAAGCCGGGCCGGATCATAACCTAGCGGTAAATTCAGCCGTCAAACGGAAGCTGGACGTGATGAAAGAGGGCATTGAGCCTCCGTAAACCCCGGAGGTCCTAGACTCTATCGGGCAGGAATCAAGTGTTGTATGCAGGAGTGATACAACTACATTCTACATACCCACTGGCTAGGCACAATACGATGGTCGTCTCTCCGATGTTCTCTACTTACGCAACTCATTTAGTGTGCTGCGAATTGTACGTATTTGAGTCACTCAAGCTGTCACCGTTGATGAGAGTTATGGTGAGCGTATAAATGTTGGGATTGGAGTCCGGGTTCTAAGATAATAAAGCCTGACGCCCTTGGCTCAGGTTTAGAGGGCCCAAGGACACGCTAAGCGCGATAGCCTAGGGTTTGTGCTCGCCAACAGCCTCCCGAGCGCGAGCTCCAGGCTGGCGAATTGGAGCGTCTCCAAAAATGGACAGGCAGCGTCTCATATATGAAGAACAGAGACCCCTAGGACGTTGCTCTTCCTTTCCTGAATGTCTCTGTTAGTGACCCGGGTATGGATTTTCCTAGTACGGACGTCAATGGTCCGGCGCCATTACAGCCCAAGGGGAGCCAGCCCGGAGGCGTTGGATTTTGATAGTACCACCGAGAAGGTATTGGATGCGTGTCGGTATTGAAACAAGGCGCCGCGTTAATCATCTAGTCTCGCCGATAGCAAGGAGGGCGAGTATTTAGGCTAGCTCTGCCCAGCCGCCTGCCAATATTCTTTACTTCACTGTGAACGATTGAAGTCTTGGTAACTCAGATATGAATACTGTGGATTGGAGTCATCAACAATTATTATATGATGCTAATCCTCGAAGTTCTTATAGAAATCTCCCTTGGGTCGTTGAATATAGTGAATACCATGGACACCCGGACCGAAATGCGGCGTAACTTGTCTTCGATTTACTCCGTACTATAACTTTCCCTGCATCTCGTTACAGATTGCCACCTTGTTGATGCAAGGATTATTTACGGTGCGTTGCTACAAACCATTGCACCGCCTAGTCCCGTGATCCGTCCCCTGATCCATCCCCTGATCCACCCCCTGATCCACCCCCTGAACCACCCCCTGATCCACCCCCTGATCCACCCCCTGATCTCTTCCGGCAGCAGGTCCAGCATTTACCCTGCCGACGAACAATGATTAGTAACCACCGGAGCTGAGCGATATAATACTATTCAAAGCGACTTACAAATCTCTTAGGGTGCTAGTTAGAAAGCGCTATTAGTCACTTTGCTCCAGTATATATTAGTATCAAAGAGGAGGGCGGTCCGCATACCCAGTGCCTCGGGCAACGGTGCTTCTTCTTATAGCAAATACGAGTACGCCAGCAGTGGTAGTGGCCGCCGTCATGTTTGTGGAGTGTATTGCCATCGAAGAATCAGATCCACTCACGACCTCGATACTATAAGATGTTAACTAGTTTAGTATACCAAAGCAATGGGAACGAAAGCAGCCGAGATAGCATGTCGGCTACGAATATACTGACCTGTCGACCTCCTTCATAGGATCGTTCCACGGCATTGCAGCAATACCGCTTCCCAGGGTGAGAATCGTAACCAGAGTAAAGAACTTCATTATGAGTGAGGTTGAGATTGTCAGGTTAAAATTTTAAGAACAAAAGTATAGGTTGCAGATTCGAGTTATCCAGGACGAGAAGTTGGCTCTAAATAAACCGTAATGAACAAACTACAATTAGAGGTAGGGTGGCTGCCTATAATAGTTATAGCTTCGCATCGTCGTCAGTGAAGCATCACTAGCATCTTGGCCGATCTCTACGCGTCATTGATGACCATCGATCTATGTTTGTGGTCTATCTCTGGAGGCCAATGCTCGCGGCTGACTCGTAGCTCGGTAGCATGACTAGAGAGCCTTTCTTCTACAATATTCTCCACCCAGTAGCGGAGTGTATCTTGATCTCAGTATCTCTAGGGGCATATACCATAGTGAAGCACTTCATCTACAGAGTTCTGTGCACGGCCCACTCATTTGTAGAGGTTTGCTTGGGAGTAGTAAACTCATCATAGTCTATAGTGATGACGCATTGTATACCTCGATCAATCATCATACCTACATTAGTCCATCATATTGACCTATATATCACATGCTTAGGGTAAGATTTTAGCTATCGGTGATATGATGATGAGATCAAAATCTCCAGCAAAGACGAGTCTAACAACGATAGCCTCGCCGTTGTTTCCGGTATTAGTGGGCGGCGGCAGCCGTGAGCCGGAGCCTTTGCCCGCCGGTCGGGCGCACTACGACAATAGATATACGTCAAACTACGAGTAGCGGAGATCTAGTCCGGCTCTCGCGGCATCTCGTATTAGGCGCCCTCCAATGCATCGTCATAGCGGGGCAGCTCCGGGCCGAATTGGCGGGGCATGGGCAGTTACACAGCCCGATAGGCACCCATCTTAAACTTTGATTGTCGGCTGTTCACTCTACTCCTCGGAGATCAACTGACAGGGCATGTCCTGTAACCAGCCTAAGTCTGTAGGTTGAAACTGTAGTGCCCTGAATCAACTTGTTGCCAGACCTGCAACGAAGCGAGAGCTGAGGCTCTCTTATATGATCTTATGTCAGATATAGAAAAAGAGGAAAGGTGAGGGAAAAAAAAAGATCTCAGACCTAAAAATTTTCTCGGAATGTTCATGGGAGAATGCGACATGCGATAGGAAAACGGCAAAGCAAAAGGTCCTACCCGGAATCGAACCGGGGTTGCCGGAATCAGAATCCGGAGTGATAACCGCTACACTATAGAACCATTTAGTTTCCTTGTACGGACTTCTATTCCCGCAGCTCCACATAGATTTGGTTCTCTCCATTTTGCACTCCCATCTCGGCCGCACCCCTGAGCGTACTGTCCCGAAAACTCCGATACTACCGCCTCAACCAGCAGCTAGCAGAGTGGATGCTAGTTCAGCCAAGCCAAGCCAGAGCAAGGGTACTCTTGCCCTGCCAGGGGTCACGGTGGAGGGCCGCCCTCTTTTCCGGTACAAACCGTGAGAGCAATTTCTCCCCGATTGGCGTCCTGGCGGTATTGGCCGCGTCGAGGCGCTCTCAAGGTGGCGTCGCTTGGCGCTGGAACAAGACCCTGCACGAGAAATGACGAACCGAGATGGCGCGAGCTGAGATCCTTCGAAGTCCGCCTCGATTGCCCCAAGCGAGTTTTATCATTTTCGAACCGGCGCTCTTCGGGCTCCCAACGATGCCCCTATCTGTGCATTACAAGGCTTGCTGCGTAACATCTCCTGTAGGAACGTCGGGACTTTAGCTCCTGAGTCATCTTAGCTGAGATCCCCCTGAGCGGGAAGTGATGATGGTCCGCGACAGCCCCACTTCTGCTCGGCTCGCGCGTGTCACCTCCGGACAGGAGTATAACTTCCGGTAACCTCTAGTAACCGCTGAACTCTTTGGGTGTGGTCTCCCGGTTATCGCCCGAGACGGATGCCAACTTTCCAGCTCCGCCGCCCCTTTATTCCCAGTCCGCCGCCCGTTTTCCCCGCTCCGCCGCCCTTTTCCCAAGGCAGCCGCTCCGCTTGCACACTTCTTTGTATATCCTGTACCGCCCCGACGCTCTCATGTCGCAGCAAAGAACTCAGGTGAAAAGAAGAGCTACGGACCCTGTGCCGATAATCGCCGTATTTGGGAAATGAATGGGCACGATGGATTTGCGCATCTTCCCCAGCACAGCATGCGCACTCTTGCGCGCGCGCATTGGCGTCGTGGGAAGCATTAGGCTGCTCGGCGGGATGTCAAGTGGGTTTGAGAATTGCGCCATGCACGGAACGGCCGGAGTGTGATGTTGGAGAGCAAGTTTGAACTGTTGAACACGATGCAGCACGGCGAGGCGGTGCCCAGTTGGTGAACGGGAACATTTCGGCCATTTTCGCCTCGGGAGGCTGGGTGGGCTGAAGATGTTGAAGGTGTGGGGACCGCGGCAGGTGTTGCTTTGGTCAGCCAACCTGCCGGAGCAGCCGCTTTCACCTCGCTTCAGCCGGATGACTCGAGAGACTCGATAGTGTATGTGCCGTTGGGGAATAGGAGGTGAGTGTGTACAAGGCCGAGGAGGAGAGAGGCTATTAAAGGGGCTGGAAGTCTTCGGGGAGAACTCCTTGGACTCAGACTCAGACTCGGACTCGGACTCGGATGGTGAAGACCAGCGGCAGAAACAGACGCTGCTGACACTTGTCATGATCAGACCCATTCTGGGCGTCGTTGCGATTGCCCATCGCAATTCGCATCTACAACTGTCGTATTACTACAGCGAGGGGAGAGTGGTGGCGCTCGAGAAGGAAGGATATGAGATGGTGGCCTCCTACCCCACGTCCTGGACGTCGCCTTCAACGTGAATGCTGAGCAGACGTGATGGCGCTGGCTTATCAGGATGGAGACCTCGTCACGCCAACCCGTGGTCCCTGCAGAAGCACACGTCATTGTATGCGCAGACCCTGGCCGCCTCTCCTGACTGCCGCACCCTTGCTGCGGGGGACAGTCAATATGTTGTCTCGCTGTTTGCGTTCGAGGGTCTTCGACCGCTCTGCCGGATCCAATCTCTCCAAGAACGCATCAGGGGATTGTGTTCGCCTCGAGCAGTCTGCGATTATTCAATCTGGGGGGCAAGACCTACACTATCTAGAAGCCAACGGCGTTGATCAGGAAGAACCTCGCCGACGATGCCTCGAGCGAGGAGCTCGACGACTACCTGATGCCAGTATCCAACCTGGTTTGCATGCGAAGCTTTGAGGACAGCAAGGACATCACAGTCATGACGCCGAGGTACCTTGAGCTAACACATGTTCTGCCTGCTGCGAAGATGGTTCCATCAGGGTGGTGAGGACGTCAGCTCGGGCAAGATCTGCGCCGAGTTCAGATTCCATGCTCGTATGGTGGATATCCGGCATTCCGATGTCGTCTTACAGGTCCTAATCGGCCCCGATACACCTGCTTTTCTTGTCTCAGCCCCGTCCGACGAGCAACTCCACGTCCCCGGCGAGGGTGCGCCAGTAGTCCAGTCGCCCCATTCACAGGGTAGCAAGCCTCGCCTGGCTGCAACATCCCACCGACAACGAGCACCTGCTGCTCTCGACAACAACAGCGGCATGTTGCATATCTTCCGGTGGGAGTGCCTTACCAGGGAAACATCCCTGAGGGCATCTCAATCGACCTCCCGCCCGAACTCGCCTCACCCCCCATCGCTCTCTCAGACGAATGGCGCTCCCACCCGGGCCTCTCGACCCTCGTCCAAACCATTCCCATCCCCAACTCCTCCCAAACCGGCTTCCTGACGGTAAGACCTCTCCGCCTTCAACCCAACCACCACCACCCACCCCCAAATCATCGTCACCGCCTACCAGATCATCTCCACTGAGAGATCGATCCTCGGAATCTACCATCCAAGCTGTTCTTCATGAGCGGGCACTGGTGGATCGATCAGCTTGAAGAACTTGGCCAGTAGCAAGGCTAGTTAGGCACATTTTCATTTCGTCGCTCTGGCAGACGGCGGGGAGCCGATGGCATTGGTGGTGAGCAAGACGAGTGGCAATGGTGTACAGGGACCGAGGTGGTGTGTGCTGCAAAGGTTTTTGGAGTTTAAAACACAATGTTGTTGTTTAAGAGGTTGGGGTTGAGGGGAGGGATCGGTGTGTCTGGTATTAGGACTTGCTGAGGGTTGAGAAGTTGGAAGAGAGTTTGGCTAGTGGGAACTGGAAGTCGGAAAAGGGAACACCGAGCGAGGTTTCCTTTGGGGGGTTATTGTTTTTTTTTTCTTTCCATTTGCGGGGATGGTTCTTGGGCTGGGTTATTTGGTAGATTCGGCTTTGAATTTCTTCGGGTTTCTGGGCATTCCGTCTCCAAACTCAAAATTGACAGTTTGTCGCTCTGAAATCTTGGTCTTCAGGTTCAGCAGTTGTTGAACTTTGGAGACGCCAAGGTAATGCTTACAGCTGGCAACACTTGCTCCCATTCGCCCCACGTGACGTTCCACAGGGCCGATGCTATGCGATGTCACTCGGCAACTGCAGTGATCCCTGGCAGGTCCGGCTAACAAGAGCCGACGGCGACTTGAAACCCTCCTCCCGTTTCCGTGTAATTCATGGCCTGAACAACACACAACAGACACGATGGCGAGGTTCGCGCTGCTCTCACGACGGTTCTTGGCCCGCGGGCCTCGTTTACGCACTGTGCGGACGTTCGCGACAGCATCCGAAACCCAGCAACAGCAACGCCCCGCGGGCGACTATCGTGTGAAGCTCGTCGAGGTTGGCCCCCGCGACGGCCTCCAGAACGAGAAGCGGGCCATCCCGCTGGCCACAAAGCTCGAGCTGATCGACCGCCTGGCGAAGACGGGGCTGACGACTATCGAGGCTGGGTCCTTCGTCTCGCCAAAATGGGTGCCCCAGGTACATTTCCTCCCTCTTCCCATCTGCTCCCGCCCGCTGACCTTGAGATCTGCAGATGGACAACTCCTCCGAAATCCTCTCCCACCTGCTCACGCACCCCACCGCCTCCCCGCACCCGCTCACCTTCTCCTTCCTCGCGCCCAACCTCAAAGGCCTCAACAACGCCTTCCAGATCCTCTCGCAGCACCCTACCTCCTTCGCAACATCCCCCACGGCTCCCACCAAGGAAAAACCCGCGCTGGAAATCGCCGTCTTCGCCTCGGCCACCGAGTCCTTCTCCCAGAAGAACCTCAACTGCGACATCGCCACCTCGCTTGCCCGCTTCAAGGAGGTCATCCAGGCCGCCAAAGACACCCACTCGCTGCGCGTGAGGGCCTATATCTCGTCGTGCTGGGGTCCGTTCGAGGGCTACGACGTCGACCCGCACAAGGTCGCTCACATTGCGACCGAGTTGATGGAGATGGGGGCTGACGAAATCGCGCTGGGGGATACGACGGGGATGGGCACCGCGCCCAGGACGAAGGAGCTGCTGAACTGTCTGAGTGCTGCCGGGGTGAGGAACGAGGATGTCGCGATGCACTTTCATGACACGTATGGCCAGGCGCTGGTGAATACGGCCGTGGCGCTGGAGCATGGCATTAGGACGTTTGACTGCAGTGTTGGCGGGTTGGGCGGATGTCCGTACAGCCCCGGCGCAACGGGAAATGTAGCAACGGAGGACATGGTGTATTTCATGGAGACGTTGGGGATGGATACCGGGGTTGATCTGGATGCAGTAGTGGACATTGGAGAGTGGATTACCAGGGAGATTGGGAAGGAGAATGCGAGCACCGTTGGCAAGGCCGTGTTGGGCGCGAGGAAGAGGGCCGAGGCGAGTGCTGGGCAGGCGAAAGCATGAGTGAGCGTTTGTGTGTGATAATGCAATATCGAATTGCACTTTAGCTTGTCTCAAGTTCCAGGGTATACAGGTCGTGCTGTTCTCCTGTCATCCCTGATATTCTGGGGCTGGTACGATGACAAGGCAAGTCAGAAAAGGGGATAAACAAGGACCCGTTGGCGGCTTACACCATTCGCCCTTAACAGGGTTGATACATGGGCCTTAGGTCTCCTTCATTCCCGTCTCACCGACTCATGACTCCATAAGCGCGATCAAGCAAGTAAACCCCACCAAGGTCGAGGCTCTTCGAGGGGCTTCCGCTTCCGTTCAAGAGAAGCTGGTGGCCATGCAGAAATATAAGTCCAGGCCAGACATTGTCATCACGTACATGAAGGACGCGTCGAATCGCGCACTCTGATACCGCTGGACACCGGACTAGTACCTATCGTGACCACAGCCATCTCCTCACCCATCCCCACCAACCTCGACAGCCTCCACGTGCTGGTCTCCCATGCAAAGGGCAACCCGCAGAGTGTTGCTGTCGCCTTGCTCAAAGCAGAAATCCCCATGTTTTCTCGTGAACTGACGCCGCAAGTCTTCCGAACCAAAAGGCAGGCAACAGTGGATCGAGCTGCAAGTTGAGCATTGAGTTCCCACTCTCTAACCGCGGAACCCACCTATCTTGTGATCCTTCTCCATGCATAGCGAGGCTTCCGCAGTAAACTCGAACGAGAGTGATGCGAGAATACAGGGCAGCCCGCAGTTTGCTGAACATCGAGCACGTGCTGCAAAGGCCGAATGTGCTCCCACTGGCGAGCGATATAAGGCCCCCTTCCCGCTCGGAACTTATCCTCTCTCTTCCGAGGCAAACGAGCACCACCACCCACAAGCCGCCATCCAGAGCGCCCTTTGCTTTTTTAGACGAGTATTCTTTCTTGACCATGAAGTCCAGCTCTGCCCTCGCCGTGGCCGCGCCGTCGTCGACTCGTAGCTCCTCGTCGCAGGCTAAACCCCCGGGCGGGATCTGCTCCCCGCCCCCGACGCCGCCGCCGGCAGTCCCGTCGGTGCCCGTCGTAAGTTCTGTCCGAGCTACAGACCCCCTTGGCGGCCGTGCCGTGTTTTGCGCTTAAGACTGCCACTGTCCCTGAACACTCTTCAACAGAGGAGGATGACCAAGGCTAACATTGTGTATCAGAAGCGACCAACGATCTCGGTGGAGAGTCTGCTGTGCCCAGAGGCGGAGCTCTCGTCTCGGCCGAACGTGAGTGAAAAAGACTGAGGTTGCTGCTTCCTTTTTTACTGTCATTCTGAGGAGCAGAAGCGACAGAAAATTTCGCTCACGGACCTCCTCAACCCGGGGGAGAGCCCCTTCCCGCCCAATGTAAGTAGAATCTGGATTGTCTTTCCCCTTCTCGAGCTGGTGAACATTTCACGACGCACCACAACACGCTCCCAACTTCGCCCCTCCCCCCCCCCATCACAATACACAATAATCTCATATACCATCGTTGAGCAGAAGAGACAGGACACGAGAAAAGAATGAAACGACTGACCTTCTCACTTCTTTTAGAAGGAGCCAAAGCTATCGCCTGCGGAGCTCCATGCAGAGAGGCTCTCGACTCAACCGGGTGTAAGTCAACCCAGCATCGCTCCCGCTCCTCCCTTTTCCTGTCCCGTCTGGAGTGTTCTGGCGCTGACCTCACCGCCTTCGACCACCACAGTGCAAAATCCCCAGCGATCTCTTTCCCCCCTTGCTCCCGCCCCTCTGGGCGGCATCGATGGCGACGATGCCGCACGGGATGGCCCGGCCGCTGCTCCGCGCGGATCCTGACGACGCCGCCAGCCAGGTCGCAGTGCTCGACCAGATCCGGCGCCGCGCGGCCGCGACGCGTCTGTGGGAGTACAAGCGGACAAGGACCTCGGACGCGGAGCGCCTAACTTGGGAGGTGGCCGGGGTACATCCATGGGTGCTGGGGTGTCTGCGTGGAGGTCGGTATGTGAGGTGATCTGTTTGAGGACGGGCAACAGGGAGTTGGTTGGAAATAGGCCTGTGGAATGTTGATTTGTTTTCTGAGTTGGGATGGTCACGGAGCACATGGAAAATGATGCGATAAGGAAGTGCAGTCTATTGGTCGTCCTTTGCGAAGGTGTTGGCTACAATGAAAGGGAAGCAGATCGTTGCCTCGCAATAAACCTTGACGATAGTCAGCTTTTACCCTGTTTCGCGACTGCCTCGACGAGACTTACCTTGACCGCATCCGCCCCGATCTTGATCTTCCCCCACGAGACCGCCTCGTCCGGCCTGGCACCCGCATCACTCCCGTCAAACTCCTGCGCCGTGTTGATGTACACTGCGGACTCGGCCCCGTTCCGCATCAAGCACGCATTCGCAATGTGGTGCTTGACCACACCACCGCCGAGAATGATCATGCCGGCGCGCTTGGCCCGGACAGACATGGTGTTGATCTTACGGATGTCCTCGACGATGTCAATCCTGAGTTGCTGGGGCGACGCCTTGAACGTGTGGAAATACAGCATGTCGCCAAGGCTGCCATCGGTGAGTGCGGGACAGAACACCGGGATGTTGTTCTTGTACGCCCAGTAGTACACAGACCGCTCGTCGTTGATCTCCTTGCCAAGCCGGTGGATTACCTTGGAGGGCGTCCAGTTGATCTCGTTGTCCGTCCCCTTGCTGGCCTCCTGCTCTTCCAGCATCTTGTCGAGAATGGGCACGACCCAGTCCTCGAACGCGCAGTAGTTGGAGTTGGGGACCACCAAGTTGCCGATCCGGTTGAGGCCCTTGGACCGCAGCTCTGCCCCGACAGCGCTGAAGGACGACATGTAGGTGTCGCCCAGGCACTTGATGAAATCCTCTTCGATGCCGCCTGCTGTTGTGACGATAGCGGACACATGGTTGTGCTGGACCAGGTACCGGAACACGCCCCGGAGGCCCGAGGAGCATATTGGAGGTGAAGCCCAGGAAGATGGTCGTCCTGTCCCCTGTTTCCGGGTCTCTCCATGCTCGCTGGACGAGGTTAGTGTGGGCTACGCCGCGCCGTGGCGCTCGGCTCCAATGTTCTCGTGCATGCAAACAAGCTAACCGATTCGTACCATTTCGTTGATGATGCGGACGGCCTCGCACATGGATGACGCCTGGAAGCCCATGTGTTTCATGCCCTGGAAGAGGTCATCGACGGTGATCGGCCTGCCCTTGAGCTTGTTGAAGTCCAGCTCCTCCACCTTCTGCGAGCCCTCGGGCATCTCGACCGACTTGACCAGTACCGCCTCGGTTGCGGCACTGGGGGAGGTTGGAGGCCATCTCGAAGGGCCGAAAAAGAGCTGAACGAGAAGGGAAAAAGTCGATGGACCAGCCCAGGTATCACAAAGCCGGTTGTTAATAAAGCCAAGGCAGTGCGATGGCGTATCCTCCTCGCAGTTGTGTCCTGTGTATCGTTACTCTGGGAGCATCGGATGAACACAAGAGAGTCGTTTTGTCGTCGCTTGTAAAACCCCACTTTGTGACTGGCTCTCGGTCGGGAAGACTGAATGAGTGAGCGAGTCAAGGTCGCCTCCGCCACGATCGAGTCACAAGAAGAACGCTGACCAATGTTCAAAGAGGTTTGGTGTGGCCTTCAGACTGAAAATGTGGCCCCTCAAAGCGCAGATCTGCAAATCTCGAATGCCAAATTCCCAAATTTCCAAATTCCAGAATTCCACAAATTATCGAATCTTGAAACAGACACAGCCCAATGTTGCCTGACGTCCGGGACATGGGTGCGCTTAACATTTAAATTTCTGCTGCTTCTCGTTGGCCCCACACCACCTTGGCGCTTGAGACATGGGTGAATCGTAGCTTTCTGCTGGATCTCAAATCCGATTGGGACTAGCGCACTGCGTAAGGCACGGGACTGCTCCACTTCTGGGGATCTCGGCAGGACGCTGTCTTCGCTGCACGAGAGGGGCCATTGGAGATCCACCTCGAAGCACTGTCCCCAATCTTCAGCCAAGTCTCGGATCCCCCATTCTCCCCCAAAACACCCACCGGCGACCAGATCGCGTCCCTGTTTTACCATCTCCAACTCGGTCCAAACGGCTGCCGACGTCGCCTGGTTGCGGAGCGCCATTTTCGTTGGCGCGACGAGGGGCGTTGCAGTCGGATTTCTCGGTGGCTTTCTGCTTGCGGCTGCACTCCACGCGGCGATTGTGTTGCCGCCAACACAGGGTCTTTCAAGCACACACCACGTTCCGAGATTTCCATTCGACCCGTCGACTGTTCCGTCATCTCAGCATCAGAATCAGAAACCTCAAGGCCCAAAAATACCGAATTTTTGTTGCACGATTTGTCACCCGCAGCGCGTCATGAGAAACCACGAGCAGGCCTGCATATCTCGCTACTAATCTTGCAGCCACAGGCAGACTAATCATGTACGTTACCTCAACGTTTTATCGTCCACCTTGCCTTGCACAAAAGCCTTCAACCATTTCTGTTTCTGCGCTCGTTTCAAGGTCTTGTCCCAATTCTCCTGTCGCATGCCGGACCGGAATAACTGCGCCACGAAGTCGGCTACCCCAGGCTGAGCAGAAGCAATCGCGTTGAGCTCCGCTGTCGAATCCAACTGACGTTTCGGTGGCAGGTCAAGGTATCCCGGCGGCCGTTTTGACGGTGACCGCCGGTCCCGTTCCCTCGGGACCGGTCTCCGTATGGGGACCGCGGGGACCGCGGCCCACAATATCCCGATGCCGACCGCCGTCGGCCCCCGATGGACTCCCGGGGCAACCCGCCAGGATTTCCACCAGGACGTGATGCATTCCGTGACTCTCTCGGGAATACAGCCCCCTCGTGGCCCGAAAGCATTGTTAGATGCCGCTTCAGGTCCTCGTGGCGGCGGGTTTGTTGGCGACTTTCGTGGTGGGAGAGGACGTGGTGGGGGACGAGGTCGGCCATGGCGGGACGACGGTAGAGACGGCCCCCGCGACCGCGACGACTATCGAGATCGGCCCCTGTACAGGGACGAACGGAGCCGCGAGCGCGATCGAGAACACGCAAGAGACCGTGACAGAGAGTGGCAGCGTGACCCCCGCGACCGAGTCGACTTTCCCCGTACCAGACGACCCTCCCCGCCGCCGTTAAGACCACGGTCCCCGCCACCGGGAAGAGACTTCAGGGATGCAAGGGATGGACCCCTGGGAGTCGATGCTGATCGGCCAAGACGTGGATCCAGAGACGGGCCGCTCTCAGCTGGCTCCTCGAACTCGGATCCCATGTTTGTCCCCTCCCCTTTCCGTGGCGGATTTGGCCGTGGCGGGGGAAGAGGGGGCGGCCGGGGTCGGGGTGATTGGGACCAAAGAATCGGGAGGGACAGGGGCAGCTTCTACGACGATCGAGATCGTTACCCGCGGAGTCGTTCCCAGGAGAGCCGCTGGGGCCGCGAGCAGGAGGACCGCGATCGCAGGGACAGCAGGTACCCGGATACGGCAAGGGACCTTCGAGACGATCGGGAAATCAGGGACCGAGAATCAGGGAACGCGAGAACATCCGCCCGAAACCCGATCGCGTGTCCCACGAACCGCCATCTGCAAAAGATGTCTCACCCCCGCCCGTGGCCCCCTCTGCGCCTGCTTTTGGGTCGGTCCCGAGCGCCAATCAACCGACAGAAATTCAGTCCCTGACTGGAAAGCCCCCGCCGACCGGCCCCAGAGCATCTCACGAGGACCGACCTGTGTCTGCCGGTCAGATTGTGACCGAGAGGCCCCCACCTACTGGCCCCTCGAAGCCGGTGCTACCTGACGGTGGCCCTCTCATTCCTCTGGGGCCTCGGGCCCAACAACAGAAACAGCAGCGTTCGAGCAAGCAGTGGATTAACCCGTCGCTAGCTGTAAAGAAAGCACAGGAGTCACCGAAATCCTCCAGGGCTCAAAGTTTCGCCTCGCAGCAACCGAGGCCTCCGGCAGCTACTCATCCCACGGCGACTACCATCGGAGCTCGATAAACGCCCCCTTAGTCCGGGAGCCAGATCAGATTCTCATGCTCCGTCCCTCGATCGATATGGACCCCATGTCGCCACCGGCCCCAACGAAATCGCTATTAAGCCCGGGAGAGGTTCACAACCGCTAGGACTTCAGTCGATCGGGACACCAGAGTTGCATTTAGCAGTGGTGACGTCAAGATGGGAGTGATGGATGCCGACAGAGTAACCCGAGAGCCGGAACAGCGCCAGAAGGAGAAAACGACAAGTCCGACCATGCCAAAACCCGCGTCCTTACCAGCAGAGGGACCCAAGGAAGAGGCCAAGGAGGGGCCAACAATCGACAAGAAGCCCACGGTTCTCGCCGTCGCTTCCGCTCGAATTCAGTTGCCAACTCGGGGAGCAGAGGCCGCTGTCTCAGACGAGTCTTCGGAATCGGATGATGATGAGGACATGGATGTTTACTTCGAGAGGGAGATTTCCAAAACAGAGGCCGAACTCAAGAAGCTGGAGGATGCTATCGAGAAGGTCCCGATGCGGATCGTCAGGCGATACGCCACTGCGGTCCATGAGGCGATCCTTAGCGTGGTCAACGATAGTGTTGGTGTGGTGGATTTGGTTGGGCCCATCCCTGACAACTTTACCTTCCCCTGCCCCAAGCCTGGAACTCAGACGGCCGATAAGGAGATGCCAGATGCGGAACCTCTCGAAGACATAGAAAAGGAGAAGGAGATCCAGGAAGAGGTACAGGAACAAGAGCAGGAGAAGCAGCCCACGATTCGTGAACCGTCGGCAATCCCTACCGTAGAGGAAGACGACAGATCGCTACACCCGCCCGAACTCCAGCCGAAGGTTGAGGAAGTGGACACGGAGGGGTCGGGATTAACCACCCATACCAACCGTGGAGGAGGCGAAAGCTTTGAATGAAGATATCCAAACGCAGCACCTCCCAGAACCCGACTCCGTTGCGTCCCCGTCGCGCCGATCAGTGTCGGTGGATGGCACGTTGACGGAGCGCGAGGCCGCCGGGTTGTTCCCGCATCCGTTCGATCGACCGGAAACCGCGAGAAGCATCGTATCGACAGAGGGGGAAAGCGAAGATAGAACTGAGGACGACGCAAGTATCTATGGCAGTGTCGAAGCCGTGAGGGAGTTTTCCGCCACTCCGCCTACCGAAGACCTTCCGATCTTCAATGTCAAGCCGTGGTATCAGAGCCGAAGGGTTCGGAACTTGACCAATGAGTCGCCGGAGTTTGTCGAATTCTTTATGGGGCGCGTCCGCGATCAGACCACGGCCACGGAGCATGCGCAAGAAGAGTCGCGATGCGAATACTCCAAGAACTACGAGTCTTATCTCCGATTCACGCTCTCGGACGACCCAGCCGCTGTCAAAGCCGCGAGTACGTCACCAGCTCTGGGGGGCAATCGGGGGCCAACGGTAAGTCGGCAAGCTCGGACTCGAAGCCTGAAGGGGGCAGACGAGCGGCGAGCCGTTTCTCGACCGAACTTGACCTCGACTACGTGCTCAAGGAGTCGATGCGTGAGCACCAGGAAAAGCAGGAAAGGGAGGAAAGAGCGCAGAAGGAAAAGTATCGCACCGAGAAAAGAGGCGGTCATCCCCGACATGTTCTGGACGGAAGAGGAGAGGGAGCGCGTCACATACTACGACACCGCCGGGCTGCTGCCCCTGGAGAAGCTGGTTGCCACATGGCAGGTCGTGCCTCGCCATGTCAACTTCCGAGGAGGAGGCTGAGAAGTTCGAAAAGGCTTACCTCGAGGCGCCCAAGCAGTGGGGAAGGATCTCTAAGGAGCTACCGGTCGCGACACCGGAACCTGCATCCTTTACTACTATGCCAAGAAGCGTGAGCTCAATCTCAAGGACAAGCTCAAGAAGCAGCCTAGGAGGCGCAGAAAGGGTCAAGGGGGAAGCAGCGTTCGAGCGCATTGGTGTCGGAGCTTGGCACCACCGAGAACGAGACGGAGGACACCACGAACCAAGAGAACGGCGAGAACGGCGAACGCCGGCGCCCGCCTCGCCGTGCTGCAGCGCCAGTTTGGGGTCAGGATGCCACGCCGAATCCAGAGTCCGACAGCGCCACGCCGGCGCCTACTCCTGGTCGCCGGAGGGCCGGGACCGCTGCCGATGCCAAGAACGAGGCCGGTTCTGACAAGCCAGAAGGCCCCAAGAGAGGTGGACGAAAGCCCCGCCAACCGAAAGCAGACAAGGAGCCGAAAGTGCCCAAGCAGCTGGCGCAGGCGCCCGGTGCAGGCCCTCTTGTTGTCCCTGCCAAGGCGGGCCGGTCGCGCGCCAACTCCAGACCTCAGCAGGCTCAGGATTGGGCGTCACCGCAAACCCCCGTCGACCTCGCTGCGCGGGTGCCCCTCCCCTTCGAGGTTCCTCCGGGAGCAATGCAGCCGCCGCTGGTTCCTGCACAGCAGGCGCCGCTGGCGAACACAGAGAGAGCGATACCCCGATGGCATCCACCATTTCTGAGGTCATGGCACCCCCCTCGCTCCGTCCTGAACCGCCCCGCCGCCTGCTTCAGTTCCCACATTTGAGATCGCTCAGCCAGCTGGGCCGAGCGTATCCGTACCCCCAGCAAGCGTCGAGCTACTGGAGTGTGTCGGAAACAACCGATTTTCCGGGTCTGCTGCGCGCCTTTGGCACCGACTGGGCCAAGATTGCCAATCACATGCAAACCAAGACAGCAACCATGGTACGGTAACCGATCTTCCACTCGAGCACCGTTGGCTAACCCTTGTCACAGGTCAAGAACTATTATGTCCGCCAAACAAAAGAAGGAGGCAAGCCGGAATGGGAACAGCTCGCCATGGAGGCAGACGCAAAGGCTCAGCGGGGCGAGAAGCGCCCCGCGCCGCCGACGCCGACGCAAGGCCGAGAAAGAGATACGACGTGTCATCCGCTGGACACAGGCCTCTCGCCGCTGCCGAGCCAGATGAGGCGATGATAACAAAGGTCGAGCCCCCACAGAACCAGCCGTTCTCGCGCTTTCAGGTCCCGATTGCGCAGGCTGCGCCGACTTCGCATTCACTTGTCCAGCCGACCCCGCCCGTGCCAACAACACAACCGACGGGATCAGCGACCACGCAGACCATGTCTCCTCACATCCATCCTCACCCCTTCGTCCACCAGCTCCCGCCTACCCCTATCTGGACAGGGAAGCAGAAGCGCCCCCGGCGCAGACCCAACAGCCGTTCGGATCCCTCCGAAACCACTTCACACTACCGGCCGGTTGTTCCTGTCTCCGAACCTGCACCCCGTCGGCCCAGTGGGCAACAGATCTGGGGTCGCAATTCTCGTTGCTCTCCCAGCAAAAGGAGGTCCGGGGGGCTCGCGATGCACGGGAGCGGCAGAGACTGGATTTTGGGCAGCGGGAGTCTCCTCGGCCGGCAGAGCGGGCACCACCCTGCGTATGAAGCAAGAACCGGAGCAGCCATTGCATCGCCCAGAGGCATACCCCCAGTACCAGCCGCCACAGCGCGTCGCCTCCTCTCGGATCGAGCCGGCTCCTCAGGCATACGTCCCGCCCGTCCATGCGCAGCCTGTGCGCAGCCTACTCAATGAAGCTGTGCCTGTTCAGCAACCGTCTCAGGTGCACGCCACGACGAGAGGCCGATGTCAAGTATGCAGCAACAGGCGCCGATGTCAATGCAGGAACCATATGGAGCAGCGCGCCTCTCCGCTGCTCCCCTCCGCCTCCCCAGCAGCATACCCAGGCCCGCCGCATCAAGCGCCTGCTCCGTCTCGGCCTCCGGAGCGCAAGAGCAATATCATGTCGTTGCTCAACGATGACCCACCTCCTGCGCCCAAGAGAGTCACCGATGTCTCTTCGGTCAAGCCAAGCTCTACACCGCCGCCTCAGCCAATGGTCCGCCCGCCTCCCCCAGCCTCCCAGGCACGCGCGAGAGGTCGAAACTGGGTACTCGTATGGTCGCAACCTGCTCAGGCACCACAGCGGCCATCCCGCCGCTCAAGCCATCCACACCCAGTCACCGCAGCCCCAGCATATGCGTGTCCCGAGTTCCGGAATGGTAGATGTGGCTGATGCTCAGCGAGACTACTATTCGCGACACTCGTATGTATCTCAGCATCCGGTTAGCGCGGCGGTTTCTTCCCCACCGTCACATCCCGCACACCACTACGTCCAGGCAGGACAGCACGCTCAGCAGCACGTTCAACAAGCCAGATGGGCTACCAAGGACAAGGGTCGTACCAGCCGTATCAGGTCAGCCAACCGCATGCTGCCTCTCCACGCCCGCAGTATGCGCCCCACCCGTCCTTGTCAGGGCGACGGGAAGCCGCTGCCCCCTCGGGCGGGAGCCGTGGTCGCACCAGCAACCAACGGCCATGCAACAACAGCAGCAGATGCATCAGCATCAACAGCAACAAACACACAACACTGCAGCAGCAGCAGCAGCAGCAGCAGCAGCAGTCGGCATGGCCGCCCTCTCATCAAGCGCCTCTCAAGGCCTCGCAACCGTGCCAGCACAGTCAGCCTGGGGGGCTCAACACGGCGGTTGTCCAGACCAAGCCATCCGTCAGCAGCCCGCTCGCGCCGCAAAACACCACACCTGGCCGACATTCCAGCGCTAGCAGCAACCCACCCCCTTAACCTCCGACTCTCGGCCTCCATCCGTTTACGACGCGCAAAAGCCCCGCGTCAGGAATGGTCCACCACCAAACACCGGCTCAATTGGCAGCTCCGCTACGCCCCGGGTCCTCCCCAAGACGCAAGGCGAGGCGAGCCCGGCCCAATCAGCAGAGCAGGCCAACCGCCCTACGCACGGTATAGCAACACCCCGGCCCGGCGCAGCAAGCGCGCGAGCCGGGCGTCGTGAGGAGCTCACCACCCGTCTCGGCCGGTGGAAGTGCTGGTGGGAGCGGTGGTGGTGGGTTTGACCCGCGTGGTCCACCGCCGCCGCAGCAACAGCAGCAGCAACAACAGCAAACGGTGCAAGATCATCAGCGGTATGTTGAGCAGCAAGAAGCTGCTTTGAGGAGAGCAGCAGATGTGGGAGTGCAGATGAGGGAGATGGGCGGCCGTGATCCGAGGGAGATGGGACGAGACCCGAGGGAGCAGGCTGTGGTGTTGGGAAGGCAGCTGAGGCTGGTGGGGGGGGATCAACAGGGGCCGTCAGTACAGAAGCAGGGGATGGGGCAGGGAATGGGTGGGATGTATGAAAGGGGGGAAAGAAGGTATTAGAGCGGGGAGGTATGGACACATCACATCTGATGCGGTCGGTGCTCAGTTGGCGACTTGAGATCTTGAGGAGGATCATGAATTTCGGTTCTGAATTGGGTTTGGAATAGCGGAATGCATTCACCAAGAAACTGGCATGATCGCCGTTCACTGGGTGGTCCACGAGAACGGGCTTATCGGGGTCACATGTTGTGTAGCCATAGCGTTTGGCGGGTTATCATATGGTTGGTTTTTTTGGTTGATTAATGCCACAAGCAGGTTTCATGAATTATGATGGATCAGCCTTTTCAAGAATGGTCTCCGTCTTCCCTCTATGAGTTTACTGTCGATTCTACAAGTCTCTTCGCCTCCTTCGAGGTTCGTGTTCATCCTGCTCTCTGACCTCCAACCCTTTAGAGCTTCGAGTATACAAGCTCCTCAAACTCCTTCATAAACGGCCTCACGAACGGATCGCCCGGCGGGATGACCTGCGTGCCAAAAGCACCACACACGCGCTTGCTCCGATCGACGAACTGCCGCCTGTTAGCACAACGTTGGCCCGCTATCGCTTGGTCAGTAATACTCACCCAGCTCAATTCAATGCCCCTCCCCACTGCAAGAAGCCCTCTGGCCTATGTCCGGCCTCCTCCCCTCTCTTCTCAGACAACAAGCCGACCGCACTCCAATCATACTCGGCCCCCTCCAAGGGGATCCATCCCACGATCCAACTCAAACCCTTCAGCGCCTCGTTCATCGCCTGCTTCGCCTCCGGCTCCCTCAGCAACGACTTGAACAACAACCCCGCCGTCTCGGCTCCAGAATCCTCCCATCATCAACTGTAAGCGAGTAAACACCTTCACATACTCCCCCAGGCCGCCATGCAACCCCTGCCCACCGTACGCAGCCCTCTGCGCCTCAAACTGGGACGGGAAGGGTCCCAGCTTCCCCGTCTCCTTATCCCGCACCGCCACCCCGCTAGCTGGTACGCCTCTCCCCCGTCTGCGGGTTGGCCCTGTGCTGCGCAGGGAAGAAGGCGATGCCGCCGCGCGGCACCCCGACCGGCACGAGCACGTGCGCGTGGACATACTCGTCCAGCGACTGGCCCGTTATCACCTCCACCAGCCGCCCCGCCCAGTCGATGCCGCTGCCGTACACCCACCCCGCGCCGGGCTCAAACAGGAACGGATATCCAAAGCGCTCGTCGACCGAGTCACCGCCGCCCGCGGCCCCAGCCGCGGAGGGGATCGGCAGCGGACGTCCGACCGCTTTGGACCATTGTACCAGCTGCGGCGAGAACAGCGTGTAGCCTGCCCCGGCGGAGTGGTGGTGAGCAGGTGCCGGACGAGGATGGGCTTGGTGCGCGGGATGGGATGAGGAGCGGCGCGCCGGTGGACATGTCAAAGCCGGTGAGGATGGGCTGCGCGGCAAGCACGGGGAGTTAAGGCGCAATGTCGGTGTCGAGGGTGAGGCGGCCGTGTTGGATGAGGTGCAGGACCGCGAGGGAGGTGGGGAGCTTAGACATGGAGGCGAGGGCGAGAAGAGTGGACGGGGTGATCGGGGGGCCGTTGGGTGTCAGGGAGGACGGGCCAAGGGAGAGAGTGTAGTCGATTTTGCCAGTCAGGACCAAAGGGATGTGAAAGAGAAGTGGCCAACATACCGGACTTGTCCTTGGCCACGAGGACTCCGTGCGGGGGACGCCATCGTCGATGGCTTTCTGGAGGCGGGCTCCGAATCCGGGGTCATGACTGTCTGCTCCGACGCCCAGGATGTGTGCTGCCGAGTTGCTCTCGACTTGCTGTCTCATTGTTGTTGCCTGATCTCCGATTACTACCATCGTTCAATCACAGGAGACTGACCCAGTATATACCCCTAATCTTGCCCGGTCTTCCTCCTTCTAATGCGACCGCACACATGTCTTCGTGTCCGTAGGAGCCCCCACTCACAGACAACCCGTCTTCCCCTCCCCTCACCTCCCCCTTCCAATAATCACACGGCCGGGAACGAACACTCGAACCCCACCATTCCAAATCATCCCTGAATGGATACATCATGCCGCACCAAGGTCCGGCCCCCAACGGCAATACCCGGTCCCACCGGCGGCTGACATTCGCCATCACAATCCTTCCAAGATATCCTTCCGCTGACGTATCCTACGCCGGGGCACGATAATAAGGTCGCATCTTCCATTGCCAATTTCCGCGACGCAGCCTGCGGCCTGCAAAGTTCAACTGGTCAAAGGCAATGCCTCGACCGGTTGGTGCTGAAGAGGTTACTTTCGAGCAAAAGGTGGTGAATCACGTCTCAGGGGCCACCGATCCGCTTGAACCCTGACACCAGCGGCTTGGAGCATTGCAAGTTGAAACCACGAAAGTGCAAATGTTCTGATTTTAAAGACTCCATTATTCTTTCCAACACGTAGCACTGACGACTATGTACATGGAATTGTTCTCAGGTTTTGGACCTAACAACCATGCTCACGGTACCCTAGGATTATGGGACAAGCCGCCCATATCGATATCAAAATACCCAGCGCTTGTCACGGGGTCGTACGTTCCGAAAATATTTTTAATCGCATCAACGACCTCTTCGATCTTCGCAAACCGAAGAGGTGATGCGCCGTAGGTATAGGCGTAACCCGCGCCCTCTCCCAATTGCCTCTCATTCGCCACAACCATTCCCGGTGCTGGACATGCGTATTCTCAGTCCTTCGAATGATGACCGCGTAGGTGAACTCGCGCCAGAGCAATCCGGCCTATGTCCGCACGCCGTTGTCGAGGTGGTTGCGGGCAATAGCGTCATCGAATTAGTTCAGGCTGTCGTAGATCCGATTCGGGGAGACAATGAAGGCCGCATGCAGTGTCGGGTAGTTGAGATAGTTCATACAGCCATGAAAAGGCGGATCTCGGACAGCGCCTCCCAGGCGTGGCCGTTGCCTGTAGCCTCGGATGTGTCATCCCACTGGAGCTGGGACCAGCGAGCAGCACCGATACTTGAGACACCGCGCATCATCCGCGACTTGAAGGCATTGATGGCCTACTGCAAGTTGGCCATGTATTCCGGGTGTAGGACACTGCCAATAGCATCTCACATTTAGCGTTCTGGGCTCAGCGAAGGATGTTGATCGTCCCAAGAGGCGCGGCATGTTCCAAGGCTGGCGAAAGACGCTATTATCGCCCATGAGGGACTCGGGAACGACATAGTCTGGGTAAATCGTGCGAACCTCCTCGGCCTGTGATGTCCTCTCGGCATGACCCATCAGCAGGAACTGCCAACCGGGGGCGACCAAGTTCTGCTCCACGACATGCTCGGCCGCTAGATCTCGCGACGGGCCGGCGGAGTCAATGATGGCGCCCGTCATGCAATCGTTCTGGTTCTGGAGGTTGAAGTACCCAGCGTTGGGGTTGGCAGCAACCAAAACACGACCGCTGCGGCGTGTAAGGTACGGGGTGGAGTAAGTGGTGAAACCGTTTCCAGACCGCGGCGTGATCGTCCAAGCTCGGGCTGTCTCCGTCCTTCTGGGTGCCAGTTCTTTGGTGGCTGTGGGTTTTAGCTTGATGCGCTCGGCGATGTCCCAAAAAGGGACCTCGCGCGGGAGTAAGCCAGATCTCCGAAGCAACTTGTCTTGGATATTGGCAGCTGTATTTTCACCATCGTAGCCGTCCGGGACGTCCCATCCAAGCTCGGAAACAGCGGCTTAAGGTATACAGGCCACTATTTCCGAGCTCGAGCCCGAGCAGCGCATGAAGTCGCCAGTAAAGATGCTATCCCCAACAATGTTTGGGGTTCACGAGGGTCAGGTGTCTCGCCGCTCTCACGATAGATGATGGCTGGAGAGAGGGCTGGCCCAAGGGAAATCGTACCCATGTCTCCTCTTGTCCACGCTGGAGAGACGTTATCTGATCTGTCCCAACCGAAGGGGTTCGTACCTGCGCTACGTCAACAGCCTTCCTGTTGCAAAGAGGTCTTTGACCTCCCACACTTACAAGACCGCTCCGCCTGCCTTTGTTGCCCGCAATGGCTATTAAGCAGCCGTTACGCTCATCATCCCACTTTCCTGTTATAACTAACACAACACTTCGATAGACAACACACATCACTGATTTCCCTACGTTTGAGCCCACCATCGTAACACGGTCTTCTTCCTCTGGGGAGGGCCAAGTTGCGTTCGGCGCGTGTAATGGATTGAGGATCGATGATAGCTCGACGATAGAGCGGTCCGAGGGCAGGGCTTGGAATGTCCATTTTCCTTGGATCTCGGGAAGGGGCGCAATTGCCCAGCAAGAATGTACCAGTATGCTTCCTTTTTTTTTTTTTGGGGGGGGGGGGGGATATTGTCGTTGTCCGATAACTTAAGTGGGCCTTCAGGATTACTTAACGTGAACTGTTGCGCCACAGCCCTGTACGTCATGGTCAGCCACAGGCCCCAGGAGATCCCCGTCACTGCCCTGGTGGGGCTCGACTGATCGGGAAAAGTTCAACTTGGGCGGCTGGGCCTATGGTGGAGACATCCAACTTGCGGCTTGCCAACCAGATTGAACCTCCGCAACCAAGAACACGAGCAAGTTCATCCTCACACTTTGCCGACATCGCGCCTGGACCTTTCCTCGTAAATCGGATTTTCCCCGATCGTATCCGGGTTGAAGAAGAGCAGCAGCGCGTCCAGGTGGCCCCGGAGCGCCGAACACATTTCCACCCCAACCTCCGAAGATCGAAATTCAATCAATCGATCGTGACTTCCTCGAGCCCCGGACCGCATTGGGCATCAAGACACCAGGAAAAAGAAAGCGAAAATCACAGACGACGCCACCGAACGGCGACGGCAGCAGAAAGATTGCAGATGAGCTCCTTGCGAAGGTCCCAAAGAGCCTCGCCCGGCATCGAGCCAGGGCCACCCCGAGTGTCCCCCCGCGCTCGATATCGCCTGCCGTCGGCGTTGGCACCAACCGTCCCGTTGCGCCCGCACTTCAGGCTCACGATCGATGCAGCCCACTGGCGCGGGAGGGAGTGGCAGCAGGAACGATGGCACAAGACGCGCCAACGTAAGTTCCGGTTTCCCTTTTCCAAATGGTCTCTGCTTGTGGACGCAGATCCCTATTCGACCGCCGGCTTCATGCACATCGTTATGACAGTGCCGGTTTCAAGGTGGATGTGGTGAACATTTCCTCACCGAGAGGCGCATCGTAACTGTCGTTGTTTTGTGCTGGTCTCAAGGTTGTTTCTACAGTGATCGATTGCTAACCGCTATGCCCCGAAAGTCATCAGGAAGCTCCTCCTCAGCACCACTCTCCCAGATCGAGAAGAGCGTAACACACCTCCTCGTGGCCACCAAACAACTTCTCGAGACACTCACACAATGGTCCCGAGGAAACGCCACCGACACCCAGGTGTCCGACGTTTACGTCCGCCTGGCTTACGAGTTCAACATGGCCTGCCGTGCCTTTACCGCCATCAACGTCGATACCTCCGATTGGGCAACGTCCCTGACTGCTGAGGAATATCCTGGAGGCTACCCTAAGCCAGGAGGCCAGCGCAGAAAGCTTGGAGCGGTACCTGCCAAAGAATATCGCGACATTATCATCAACCTGCTGCATGGGCTCAAGCGGAAGCAGACAAGGTTGAGGCAGAGGCAACAGCGGGAAAAGGAAGGCAGCGATGAAGTGGCTCCTCCGCTGGCAACCCCCCAGTTCCGCCCAGGACCACAAGCGTAAGCACGATCGGGAGCGCCAACACTGGGCTCACAACATTGTTAAACGAGGGCCTGGAGGACGGATATCGTCCGGACCTCCGCCAAGACGATAGTAGAAGGGATGCGACTGCCTCGCCCACCAAGCGCTTTCTCGCTCGGACCAGTCTCGTGGCTCGCTCAACTCTGAGCAGTCGAGCTTGTCAGCAATACGATGCAAATATTCCCGTGCTCCCTCCCTACCCGGGCGACGAGACGATTCCGTCGGGGCCTTCGGGGGGCGATTTGGGCAGCTTGGATAACTTCCCGCCTCCTCCACCGCCGCCTAAGGCGTCACAACAAAGCGCCCTGGCTGCACTGCAACGGAGGTGACTTGGAAAGGCGCGCGTCTCGAAGGTACTCGGCCTACCAAATATCCAAACACCTGGGTGCTCAGGCACCCGGTATTCCGATGCTCCCTCCTCAGACGACCCCGATCCCGAACCGTGGCAGGGGCGAGATCAGGGAGTCGATGCGGGCCATGCAGACGAGGATGCTCGCCACAAGCGCAACATGTCCAGCCAGTCCCGAACAACCAATTTTGACTCTTCGCCTGTCCGGGTTCCCAGCCGGGTGTCAGAGGAGCCGGACGAGCTCCCGGCTGAGCCTCCTGTCGCGAAGGCTGAGTTGCCGGTGCCGGATGACGATGAGAGGTACAGGCCGAGCGCGACATTATCCGGGCCGCCCCCTGACATGATGCCGACGATGGAGTGGAAAATGAGAGAGATCGAAGCCCTCGACACCAACTCCGGCTCCGGCCGTTCCAGCCCACGTTACCACGCCTGATAAGCCGCCGAGCACCTTTACTGAGACCCCACCGGCGATGAAAGACCTGACCCTCTTTCTGCAGTACAAGTCCAAGGTCAAGAAGTTTGTCCTTGCAGGAGGCTACGAAGAGCTATCGATTGGGTCTGCAGCTGGCGTTTATTGAGAAATTTTCGTGGAATACACAGCAAAACGGCGCTGATCTGCCGGACATCTACATTCAGGATCCCATTTCGGGGGCGCCACGAGCTCGAAGACCTGTCGGATATTAAGGACCGCACAGTCCTCGTGCTCAACGTCGAGCCGCTGGACGAGGTCAAGCGGCACATCGACGACGGCCTCGGCTCGCTCAAGAAGATGATGGAGGAGATGAAGCAGAACGTCGACGACCAGGGGGCTGCTCTGCAAAGAGTATCCGAACGGCAGCAGGAACAGCTAAGGACGTCGCCCGGCTGGCCGCTGCTCCTCCCACCATCGTCGCCGCACCCGCCGATCTCCCAAGCAAGCCGGCCCTGTCTCGGCCTCCCGCCAGCTCAGCTCGACTCAACTCTCCGAAATCCAATCCCTCCGCCGCGACCTCGCCGTGCTCCGGCAAACCTACTCCAACTTCCAGTCCGAAATCCAAGGCTCTATGTCCGCCCTGCGTAGCAAAGCCGCCAACGTCAAGATGGCCGCCGCCAAGGTTGCCGTGCCGGACATCGAAGGCGATTCGGGTCGTGCGTACGTCGTCTCCGGCCGTAAGCAGCTCAACGCCGACAGCGACCGCCTCGTCAACAAGGTCGATGACCTGCAGGACATGGTGGAGGACCTACGCAAGGACGTCGTGCACCGCGGGGTGCGGCCGCTGCCGCGCCAGCTGGAGGCTGTTTACGAGGGATATTACTATGCTGACCAAGGAGCTGAGCAAGATGGAGGAGTAATGAAGCGGGAGAAGCCGATCTGGACGAAGATTTGGGAGAAGAGTTGGAGGATGTTTGCCAGGGACGGATGAGCTGCGGCTCGTTGAGGACCTCATTGTCGACTTGCGGGATGATCTGGAGAAGGCGTCGGAGACGTTCGCTCTGGTGGAGCAGGCTACAAAGGAGCAGATGAAAGACGCCGGGACGAACGGCGTCGGTGGCGGGATCATCTCCCGCCAGTTCAGCAAGGGCTGAATTCCATCCGCGAAAACGCCGCGCTTGCGGATCCGAATGCCGCGAAGGAGGGCGTGCTGGGCGAGGTCCGGCGTTGCAGCCTAATCATGAGAATCGTCTAGAGGCGATTGAGCGCGCAGAGAAGTTGAGGCAGAAAGAGCGGAGAGGAGGAGGAGAACCCTCTGACGAAGGAGCTGGTTACTTTTGTCGAGGAAGGGAAGCTGAAGAAGAGCGGGGGTGTGGAGGAGTGGAAGGGCGAGGAAGCGAAGGACGAGCGGATTAGACGGGAGGTGTGGAGCGCATGAATGATCGTGAGCGTCGAAGAATCGAGACACAAATTAGGAGAGGCAGCGGCGGAGCAACAGGAGCAGACGGTAGAGGAGGGGAGGTTAAAGGGGATGGGAAGGAGGAGAGGAGGCGGAGAAGTGAGTTTGATTTCGGGGTATCACAAGGGAGGCGGTTTTTTTCTTGTTGATGCTTTCGCTGTTTTCGCATGGGTTTGTGATGTGATGGGGGTTATGGAACGAGGGTGCGAGGAGTGAGGAGCGCGGCTGCTGTCGAATATACCCATGGACTGCTTTGTCTTTTCTGGCTGTCGGACTGTTGGTTGTTGCTGCTCTTGCTATTCTTGACTAGCTGACTTGTATCTTTTTGGCTATTGTAAGCAATGAAGTAGTATTACCCGACCACGCTCAAGATCCTGACATCGACTCTGAGCATGAGGCAGTACTGGCCCGCCCTTTCGAAAGCCCTTCTTGCGAGATCCACGGCCTTCGGTACGCGACTTCGAAACGAGGCGGACAACACTTAGTCTATTGATTTTCTCAACGACTCAAAAGAAAGTGGTGTTCCAGCGCATGATATGCGAATAGCGATTGGCAGATAGAAGATGCACGAGAGTCCATCGAGAGCTCTTTTGCAACCATTTAACTACGCAATCCGCTGCACCCGATTTTGCCCTTACGGATGGCGTTAAGTGAAATTCCACACGACGGCCCTGTTGGAGCCTTAGTGAGAGGAAGCTGCTTCCGGATCTTTTCTCACAGGAACAACGGGGTGACAATAACCGTGGATGCCTGCTGGTCTCAGTTAAACAGCCCTCTTTTTTTTGTGCTTTCCTTTCCTTTTCCTTCTTTCATCTTATTCCCTCACTGAAATATGATGCAAGGCGAATCCAGATGGTCTTCCATCATCTTCTCGGCGCTTGCTTTAGGTAAACCCTCCAGTAACCTTCCGGGCCATGGGCTCCGCCCGAAAGGCACCCGACGAAGACAGCAACCTTTAATTCCACTCGTGCTCGTCATAATGAAAAATATTGCTTATTTTCCTCTGTTTAATCGTGGTCGCTGCTACCACTCGGAATCTCGACGCGACTTGGTAACACATCCCAGGGGCATCAGCAGCCTCCCGAATGGTCCAGGCCGCCTTCTGCAAGCCAGCTCTGCCTCGCACGGCCACTTCTGGTTCACGCAATGTCGGCTCCCGTCCGTCGTCCAGTTATTTTTTCCGCATCCGCCATCTGACTCCGAAGAGGCGTTCAGATCGCCCTCGCGCCCACGCGTTTTGCGGCCGTTTGCAGCCCCAAGTATCGCAGCCATTGCTCTCGACGGGAACTCGCACTGGACTTCCGATGCCTCGATGTGGAGATTCGTGCCATTCTACGCATGTCTCGGCTCATCCAGTTTCATCTCCCAAGCGACCAGTGTCGTCTTGGTCTGTCGGTTGGATTAAAGGTGGGCGAGTTGCCCTGCCCTGTCTTCCATTTTCTCTCTCCTCTCCTCAGCTCTCCTCTAGACACATCCATTCGTTTCGATTAATAATCACACTCGCTCAGGAGCATTTGCTCATTCCATTGCACCTCCAAAATGCAGCACAAACCCGCCCTCACCCTGACCACCATGCTGCTGGGCCTGGCCACAGCAACCGACTACACTATCAGCCCGCCGGCCCTCCCCATCTCGGACCTCGCTTCCTCCTCCTGGTCTTCCAACCAGCAACCCACCTCCACCACCCCTGCCATAATTGACACCACCGCCACCACTCACACCCACACCCACTCGGACTCGACACCGAATTCAACTACCCTTTCCCATCCACCACGTTCTCAACTGGCTACATCCAGCCCATCCCCAGCCACAGCAGCCACTCGCTCCCTGTCAACGGAACAATCACCCTCTCGTCCTCCTCCGTGGCCGAGGAGACCGCCTCTTCTTCGCACACCAACACGTCTACTGAGCACGGCGAGACCAGCAAGTCGAGCGGCAGCGAAGAGGCCCGAGACCCACAGGTACTACGACTGCCACGAGGTCTGCATCGCCCACGCCAACGTCCATCAATGCCGCTGCGGGAGGGAAGGGCTTGGCGATGAAGTCGCAGTTTGGGCTGGCGGTTGTGGCGGTTGTGGTGGGTATTGGAATGGGGCTTTAAGCCTGTCGGTATTGCGTACCTGAAATTAGGTGATTGACAGTGGGGATGATATAGGAGTAGGTTGAGAAAGTGATGTATGGTGGTAGTGGAAAGGAGATTAGAACAGGGTGGGAGATAGTGGTGATGAGAGCGGTGGCGGTTGGAACGGAAGCTGGCGAAAGGATGTGTTTCGAACCGCCTCAGTTGGGGGATTATTTTGATTGCTGATCTACTTATTCGTGTGAGCTTAGAAAAAAGCATCGCTAGTAATAAAATGCCAGCTGGTTGGTTATTATGGATTCAAGGAGCACCTTCGCTTGGATCTGATTTTATGTGAATCAAACGTGGTCTGTCTTCGGCAGAGCAGAGCTACCTTAGACCGGGGGTCTCACGTCATTTGAGTCGGCTGAGGAGTTAGATACTTCGAAACTAAGAAATTCTTGACAAAATACTTCCAAAAATTTTGGGATTTTGAATACCAACCCGAGGAAAGTGTCCGCGAAATTGACATTTGGGTGGGTGGGTGCGAAAACATTCTCTGGCCAATCTCCTCACATCGTTCCCACTACCCTACTCCATATCGGCTAGCCTTCAATGTCCCCTGAGCAGTTCGCATATGAGCACCCAGACGCAGTAATTTGTCTGCGATGATGCCATGCGAGGACACAAGATTGCGCGGAGCCGTTTCTTCAAAGCCACAGCTACAGCAACCCGTGATGGCATGCCCCTTAGCCGACGGGGGCGCAAGAACGGCAGAGCTGAGCCGATTTCCCCAACAATCTCAGCTTCGGATATTCCCCCGGGCCCAAAGCGCTAGGACAACCCGAAGCTAAAATAAGCTTAACCCGGCAGTACTCGAGTAAGCATCACAGGGAGCCCTGAGCTGAGAAAGTCTGGCTGAAGTGGTATGTCAGTCTGGACCATGACGTCAGTGCCCGCACGAATCGGTGGATGCTCGAAGCCCTCACCCTGAAGCTCTAACAGCAAGGAAGTGGTCTTTTCATGCTCAGTTAAGTAAACAGAGGCCACCGCGATGGAGGACATCCCCGCCCTTTTCGAGCGTTGAATCTGCTTGAATGGGGATTTGGCTAGCTGAAAAGAAATTAAAAGTTTCAATTCACGGCTACCCCTATCCTTTTATCCGCCAGTAGCTGTAATCAAAGAAATGGAGTACAGGCGCCAGCAAACACAGCGGGGCGCGGTGCGCATAAGATAGGAGAAAGCCGCTCAGCACCTTTCTCAGGCAGTAGTTTCGGCATCGGTGTTGTCCAAAACGTACATGATAAGCGAGCGGGCCGGACAAGAGAGCGACCACCACAAATCCATACATAACCCTGAAAACTCAACTTCGCTGGAATGACCATAACTTGACCAAATTCTTTCTTACTTTGGAATTGGCTTGTCTAGACCCTTGGAATGAATAGTCATCCCATTGTGTTCAAGAAAGTAGGTTAAGGTCGACACCTTCTAGACCTCATATCGAGCTCTGAAAACTGCAAAGCAAACCATCAACGAAGAACCAGCTCAGTTAGCAAATATTCCGATGCTTTCATTTGGTATCAAGTATCAAGAACGCTATATTTAAAGTTAGAATGGGTGTTAGTCATATTACTGATTCTAAGCGTTGTCAGGGTTATATATGTCCTTTGAGGGGCCCGCTCGCTTGTCCGGCCCGCTCGCTTCTCATGTACGTTACAGTGTTTCCATGGCACACTGGGACTGCAGTGGGTCCGATGCTTGCTGCAACTGAAACGCGTTACCGACCAGCGTAGCGGAACTCTTATCCTCGCCAAAAATAAGACGAGAAGAATTGGGGAGGGCGCAGAGACATCGGAGTGCTACTCCTGCCAGAGTTGTGTGCATTGACCATGCTGCTCGTTGATGCCATTTCGAGAGTTGACCAAGGAGAGCAAATCCACATGAATCCCACACCAGAACCACGTGACTACCAGATGATGATCCCGTGCCAAGGCCGCCTGCTGAAACAGCGCAAACCTTGGGGGGAAGTTGAGCTGCGACCCGCAGAAACGCCTTCCTGCTGGTGCATTGCAGTTCCGGACATCTGCTGAATGAAGGAAAGCATTTGATGCTCTCGCCCGACCTCGCATCCGATCAGAACGGCTGCAACAGGCACTGAGCTGTGCAGGGCCATTTACAGGACCATGTACAGGGATATACAACTCAATTTCTGAACCCTTACCCTCATTTGGGCGGCTGGTATTTCCTACCATAGTATTTTTTGATCCCAGTGCTAGGGGGGGGGGTTGGCTGTTCGGTAATCCCCATTGTCTCTCGGCGTCTGTTGTCCACCAACAATTCCACGTCGTCTTGTGCAACGCTCCAGCCCAGCCGAAACCTCTCTGCGCTTCCCCGCCAACACCCCTGGAAATGGCAAGGTAGTCTCGACATCACTCTTACCGCATCTTCGAACCCCGCGGTGTCGGCTTCCTCAAATCTACCTTACCTGCCTTTCAGCTTGACCAAAGGTAGGTAGGTACCTCAAATCTCCTTCAACCCAGAGAGCAAGGGCGACAGGCGCAATCGACTCGACCCTGGCAAGACCTGCCAACCGCAAGACACTGCGCACTGCAAGCCAGAAGGCCGCTCAATCCACCTGTTGTAGGCCCGCAAACCAGGAAACGAGTCGGTTGACTTTGGCTGTGGCACACCAGAAATTCGAGACTCGTAGGATTCAGCGACCTGCTTTAGGTCGTTAGCCCGACTTTTGTAGCAGAAGACAGCAGGCCTGTTGCCAGTTTGACGCAAAGCAATCGGGTCACCCCTCGCCGCTGCCCCCCCACACTGTCCAATCAGAGGCCTGATTCGCCCAATTCGTACAAACTCCTTCTGCCGCTCCCGCACATCTCCCGCCCGCACCCTCTCTTTCCCAAAGTTTCCACAGCTGGGCCCAGTGTTCGCTGCGGCAGACCACAGCAACTATGGAAGGGCGATCGACAACCTCCAAGCCCGCTATCTCTTCTCCGTCACCGTCCACCACCCCGGACATCAAATCGCCCACGGCTCGCCCCCTATACAGCAGCAAGCTTGGCGACCAGCGGACCAGAGCGCCAGAGGGCACTGCTTCGCCCCCGACTGCGACTGCGAGGTGAGACACGAGACCCTTTTCCATGCATCCCCAACTTTTTTTGCCAGAGCCTTCCCCTCCTGCCGCTGGACGACAACAAAGAAACCGGCCCCATTCCATTTTCTATCCTGTCAACCTTCCCTTTCCCATTGACACTTCCCTTGATTTGTGGCCCCCATCTGCCCGGGTCGCATTCCCCTCACAGTCCGCCAATCTGGCCTGCACTCCGCCTCTGCTTGCGGCAAAGGGTCCTACGGTGGGACAAGCATTGACTGACGCCGCACAGACAGCCGCCTGTCCAACAGAAGGCTTGGACTTCTAACAGAAACCCCATCACCGGTCGGACACAATCCGTTACCAGCTCCCTGCGCGAGGTTAGTCCAAGCTCCAGACCCCCACCGAACGTGGCATCAGCGACACCGCCGAATATCTCGGAGCTTAGCTCAAAATATCCCAATAGGGCCAGCGGGTTCGCATTGTTCTCACGTCCGGCGCTGAATTCGAGGGCATCTACAGCAACGGCCCCGAACCGACCAGCTGCCGCCTGAGCATGGTGCAGCAAAAGAAAGCTCCCAATTCGGCCGACGTCACAAACGGATTCAATAGAAAAGAACAGCCCACCATGACCTTTCAGCGGAAGGAGATCACGGAGGCCCGGGTTGTCCCCAACACCGCCAAGAACGATGGAAGGGCCCCGAATGGTATGCGCCGACCGACCGCCATTTAGTTGTTTGCGCTGACCCATCCCTTTCAGGCAACCGGTCCTCTTTCCGCACCGATGCTGCGATTTCCAACTCGCGACTTGGCAACGAGCGGGCCTTGAAGGCCTGGGTTCCCGATTCAGGCTACGAGGTTGATGGGTCCCTGGAGAAGTCGAGCGGCGGCGGCCCTGGGATCAGTTCGCCGAGAATGAACGCCTGTTCGGCTTGAAGACCGACTACGACGAGAACATCTACACCACCGCCATCGACAGAAGCCACCCCCAGTATAAGGAACGCCTGGCGGCTGCTGAGCGGAAGGCGCGCGAGATCGAGCGGAGCGTTCCCACCACCGCGCACGTTGCGGAGGAGCGTGTTATGGATTTTGCCGGCGGAGATGACCAGAGAGACGAGGAGGACAAGTATGCGTTGTGGTTCGTTGCTTGAGGAGAAGTTCACTGACGCCACTCTAGGTACAGCGGTGTCCGCCGCCAGGATTTCCCGCCCTTGACTGGCCGGGAGAACAAGTACACACCACCGGCTCGCCGTGCTCCCAGCGGCCAGGCAACCGTCAAGGGGGCCCCGGTCGACCCCGCGATCATCTCGGCACAGCTGAAGAGCACCTCGCCGCCGAAGCAGCCGACACCTCAGCCAGCGGAGCCGAAGAATGTTGGCACTCCGGATAAGTCCGCGACGCCGGTCCCCGAGAAGCCCAGAGGTGAAGTCGACTGAACCTGCAGGAGAGGCAAAGGCGTCCGAGGCAAGACTGATGCTCCTGCAAATACCAAGGCTGCCGATACCAAAGAGCCGACAACTGTCCGGCCCTCGGCGACCACCGTTCGCGCTCTCCCACAGCCCAAGGGTGCCGCGTTGACTGTCGAACGCGACGTGCTGTCCTCTTTCAAGACATTTGCGTCCACGCAGAGGTCCATGGTTGAGAAGAACAGGACCAGCCGGGCCAAGGTTGATAAGGAGGTCAAACTGACGGAGCTGAAGAAGTTCGCCGAGAGCTTCAAGCTGACCACCCCGGTTCCCAAGGACCTGATCTCCATCATTGCGAAGGATCCTGCCAAGCAGAAGCAGATCCAGGAGAAGGTCCAGCAGAACATTGCAGAGGAGGCCAAGCGAAAGGAGGCTGCCGCGAAAGAGAAGGAAGCTGCGGCCGCAAAGGAGACCCAGGCTAAGCCGGCTGCTGAGCAATCTGGCGTGTCTGCAGCGCCTGCTGATGCACGGGGCGGCTCTCGCCCGGCTGCGCCGCAACACACTGGCTCGGCACCGGGCATTCCTGGTCGTCACCCGGGCGCGCGCTCCTCGTTCAACCCCCAGTCACATTATCAGTATAACAGGAACAACCGTCCTCCGCCGCACCTGGCTCCGCAGAACCAGACGACTGGCAACCTTGCCCAGCGCCTCCGAAACGTAGAGCAGCAGAAGATGCAGCACCCCCATCTGGCGCAGCACGCTCCTCCGGACATGCGCCTGCCTCCCACAGGTCCCGCCAACAGCATCGACCCGAACTTTGGCCGCCGTATCAGCGGCGTCCCGCCCTCGTACATGGGTCCGAAGCTGAACCCAACAGCCACGAGTTCCGGCCCAACGCGTTCGCGCAGCCGTTCAACCCTGCCGTTCCCAGCCAGGGCTCTTCCCCTCGTTCCTCGGTTAATAACATCGTCGACGCGCCGATTCCGCCCCCCCCGGCCAAGGGCCAGCTCATCCGCCGCAAGACCAGGATGGTGGATGTCAAAAAGTGCTTCATTCTGTCGCACATTGAGACGATCCAGCCACCGCAGGGTCGCAACTACGACGAGAACGACGGAATCAAGCCGTCCTTCGATACTCTCCGACCTGGCGGCAGCTCCAGGAACAGAGCGAGGCAGCCGACTCCACCATGCACCTGACGTACAAGGAGTACTTCGAGCGCCAGCCCCTGTCTAACGCCGCAGTGGCCACCCCGAATCCGACGCACGTCGTCCCGCAAATTGCCCACCAGCATCAGCTCCCATTCCACCTTCAGCACGGCGCCCAGAACCTGGCTCCCAGGCAGTCGCCGCATATGCCTCCGATGCAAATGCACACCGGTCAGCACGGACACATCCCCCACGTGCCGTTCAGCGGTCCGGACGATCATAGGATGATGCACTCGAACTCGGCCCAGTCATTTGCATCCCCTAGGATGGGGCAGGTGCCCATGGCCTACCCGCCCGCCGTGAACGCCCAGGCGCAGATTCCGTACGGCCAGCCGATGATGCCACCGTACGTGGGCGCCGCGCCGCAGATGGGGCAGTTCCGCAGCCTGTCGCACAACCCGCAGTTCATCCCGCAGCAACCGCACCACATGGCCGGCCCCATGATGGTCCAGCCGCAGTTCATCCAGGGGCCCAACGGCATGGTTGCTGCGCCCATGTACCCCGGCGCCCACCCGCCGTTCATCCCCGCCGGCACGGTCCCGCCGCAGCCGATCCCCGGATCCACCGGGTTCCCGAGCCCCGGCCGTCCCGCCGCGCCCATGATGGTGCATCAAGGCAGCCACCAGGGTACTCATCAGGGCCAGCAGGCTGTCTATGGCATGAGCCCTGGCATGCCCTACCAGCAGCCGGCATACAATCCGCAGCAGCCCCAGGGCAAGTTCTCGGGCCAGCGGCCGCAGTGAGTGAGGGAATGCGCAACTTGTGCTTGCTTCGCTAGCTAGCCGCTGTTGGGATTCATATCGCGTCGCAGAAATGCCTGTGGATCGGGGTGATTGACCATGCCGTCGGGTCGGGTTGAGTAGTTGAGAGGCTAACTGGTTGAGCGGTTCTCTGCAAGCAAGCTTGGTCATGGCTACCTGACCGAGTCTTGTCAGGGTTGCTGTTGCTGATTCAACAAGGCTTGTGGGGAACAGGGGTGTTGGCCAGCGCACGGGAGAAGCTGGACCAGTTCAGCTCGTATGACAGTGGAACAACTGATGGGTAGAGAGAGTTGGCATTTGCAATGGGACCCGACTACTCCTGGTCTGCAGGCAGGGGCGCATGAGGGCAAGGACTGTGGAGAGGGACCGAACTGGTAAGAGAAGGAATAGGAGAGTGACAAGAAGGAGGAGTCAGCGAGAGGAGCAGAAGGAAGCGGTGAAGAAAGCAAGGAAAGGAAAGGACAAGTGGAAGGAGGAGCGGAGACAAGTCATACCTACCTACCACCTTTACTTTACCTAGCTTTGCTTGAGAAAAGAGAGCTTTTTTATCCACATGAACGAACGAACAGCACAAGAACGACTCGGACGTTAATGACTGAAGGGAACAGACCTGGGAGTGGCGGAGTGTAGTGTTTCTGCCATCCTTCAATTGTTCCTTCATCACATTAGGCGCTGCGCTGTTTTCATGCAGCAGCTGCAGAGACACAGGCTGATGTCGTGGGGGAATATCTGAGAGTGGAGGGAGGCTGCTGCGGAGCACGGGTGAAGCAGCTACGCGGAGAGAGAAGAGTGAGAAAGGGTGTAGGTTTGAGTGGTGATGGATGAGTTGATGGGAGGCGGTTGAGGAGAGAGGCCGCGGGCAGGCGATAGAGGGAACAAGAGGTGAGAGGAAAAGAGGAGCAAAACCGAGGCAATGCAGTACTGCTGTCCATCGACGGCTGTGCCATTCCCCACATGCATGTATTCCATTTACTAGCTAATGCTTACTCGCAGAAATAGGAGCGAGAGTCAGTGAATGGAGTGTCCAGTGCTAGGGTCCTTCTGGGTGTTCTTTTTGATCTCCTGAGAAGGATGGGTGATGGGGATGGGTCAACTTGAAGGAGGGGCGCACATCCAAGGGGAAATCGATGTTGCACAAGGCAAAGGCAAGGAAGGTTAGAAAAGCTTCGTTGGGAGGGAGGAAATGCCTACACGTTTACGAGGAGGAGAGTTGTTGTTCAAGGAATGCGGGAACGGAGAAGGAAACATTGCTGAGGACCACGACGCCACAGGTCCTGCAGCCACTCTCACCATCGCTTCAAGTCCATCATACCTTTTCCACTGGAGTATGCTATGTAGCCCACCTTGACTAACTTCAGCCATAGACCTGCCGAGGACCTTTGCCGGACAGCTGTTGTTCCTACATCGGGTACCCGGGGCCTTGTCTTGCTGGAGATGGTGTGGCGAATTGAGTACGCAGCTCCGAGTCGAAGATGATGGATTTGATGGCCATTCCTGTTTTCCAAGTTTAGGTATGCATGTCCATGATCCCCCGACTCGCCGTCTCTGATGCGGAGCGCTGAACGCCACGGCACTGGAGTCGAGTGGGATGTGTTGTTCAGTGCTCTTGGTGGGTGTGTGAGATGGAGCTCTTCTCCCTGCTTGGGAGTGCTTCGTGTGTGTGACCGGAGATGGAGCAGTATGAGGACGGGCCAGCGTCTGCCAGCGCATCCCAACAGAACATGGTCCGATCTGTCCGGACACCACTGCTACTCTGGTATGCCGGACGAGAGCGGAGATGACGGCGGCGGCGGTTGAGCAGGCCTCAAAGAGGGCAGGAGAATCTTCAACGCGTACCTCGCCACTGGATGTTTCAACGCCCTCAGCTAACAGCCAACCAAAAGGGACAAACTTCAACATCTCGGGTCGGAATGCCACGATGTTCCTTGGACAGCGACTGAAACGATCTCCCGATCATCAATGGCGATCCTAGTATTCTAACACCCGGGGAACTTCCGCGGTTCGCCGCAAAACTGGATTTCCATCGCGCTTTCTAGAAGTCAACCCCCTCTGATACGTCAATCCCCAAAATCGTCAGGCCCATTTCCGTCGCCAGTGGCGCGCCCGGTCCCCGTCCCCCAAGCCACTCGGCCTTTCGCGACCATCTCCTCGTCACGAATTGCCATCCAGACCACCCAAGCCACCCACTTCCCATCGTGACCACCAGCACGAAGCATAAACTCAGTGGAGTCGACAACGTTGTTGAAGGAAAGGAAATGAGCAGGACGGTGGCTGTGGGCGTAAGAGGTCCAACTGCACTAACAGGAGTGGGTTTGTTTCAGGTGGTGAGGTGTTAACGTTAACTTGCTGTTGCATGAAGATTGGGCTGGACATGGACCCTGTATTCATCATCCAAACCCCAAGCCACTACTGGTATGGGGTCCTACTTTACAGGAAGGAAACCGATCGGAGATCCACAGCTGATCCCTTCAGTTCGGGGATGTGCGAAATGGGGAAGTTGGGAGAGATGCTTGGCTTGGTGGTTTGCATCGGCTTTTTTGACCGCTCTGACTGACCAGGCCTCTGGCATGAAGCCAAGATATCTTTGCATGTTAGAACTCGGAAGGTGGTGTGCTTTTCTGTTGGCATGCAAGGTACCCGGCCGGGGGGGGTGTGGGTTTCCCGAAGAGCTGTGTGCCTGCGTAACGTTGCTCACCTGTTGGGGGTAAAGGGCCAGGGGACACATCGTTGGATCTTGTCTCCATGGACATCATTCTTCTAGGTTCCCCTGTGTACGTCTGTCTGCCCTCCTACCCCTGAGTTCCAGAAACAAACATGGCGTTGTCCAATAGCTCACAGAACGTGGGACAAGCTGAGGGAGCTGAGAAACGCCCTGTCGGCGGCTGTGGCAAAACGCTAGGAGGTGGTCCGTGCTCTCGGCACTCCCAGCCGTCCATTGCAAAAGCCGACACCGAGACAGGATGCTGATGGGCTAGGTCCAGGGGTTCGGACGACGACGGGAATCCGTCGTCAGTGCTCTTTCGCCCTTGGTGACCGGACCTGTGTTCAAGCGGCTGTGGCGTGTGATTGTTCTGCTGTTTGTTCTCGTCTATTCTCCGTCATTCGTCTGGTCCGATACCCATCGACAGCCGCGCAGGTCAGGACAATGCATGAGCGCGCGGCTGGCGGCCTTGTCGATCAGTGTTGGGCTGAGCTGGTCGGTCGCGTGGATGGGATTTGCTGGGAAGACGGGCAAGGCGAGGCGCTTTTCGAGGCCCACTTTCGGCGGTGTCCGGTGTGCAGGGCCCATTGATCTGGTTGGGCGGAGAGGGGCTGGAGCGGCGTACGTCACCAGAGACGAGGGGCAGCAGAAGAGGGAGGGGCTAGGACGTGGTTTTGGAATTCTCAGTCGGGAACCAATGTGCAAAACTCGGCGCTTCCAGGCTGCGTCGCGGGAAACAAGCAAATGGGAGGCAAAGGCGGTTGCGTGTTCAAGACACGAGGTGTCGAGAAGCGCAATACCGGACTGGCAAAGTTCAGCCTACGCTACCTTGGAGTTTCTTGCTCATGCCGTCCTACCCTCTGCCTATTCTGGATTTCTTTGTTTGTGCGTGCGGCGCTGACTCAAGCAGTCGCCTGAATCGGGCGGTGAGGCCAAATCGGCCGGGCGCGTGGATGCATCTGCGGACTCCACGATGCGGCCGGCGGTCTGCGGCCACTTGCGTAGCCTGATCGCTGAATGGTGAAACGCAGCGCCCGCTGGAGTGGATGATGCAACAGTCTTTGATGGTACCATGATTCGTCTGAGTCGAGCCGACGGCGTCCGCGGTCTCTGTCTCTGACGGGCGGTAGCATTCGGGATTTCTGGTGGCAGACCAGTGTTGGACCTGGTAGTGAAGCGACCCGACCAAAAGCCAGTTCCCATGTCTGCATCCGCGTCCGCAGCCTGGAAAGGCCCTGGTCCTGGGAGTCCGAGCGAACACCGGGTTCCCAGTCGAGCTGGGCCATTCTCCTCGTCCGAGTGGTGATCTGATGTGCTGGGACTTCAGGTGAAGACCGAGGCAACAGTCCACGGCAGTCAGCGTGATGGGCCAGTCAAATGCTACGGAGGGGAATTCGAGTGTCTCTTGGCTGGGCGCGACAGGGATATCGGCTGTGCGAGAGAAAGGGGGCAGTGTTTCAGGTTATGCCTTCGACCAGTCCGGCGGTTGCAACTGGCTTCCCCAGGATCTCGCCCTGACCAAATCGCACCCACCGCGCTCGTCGGGCCAATCAGCCCCTGTCCGGCCTTGCACAGGTGGCCAGGGACACTCGGCCCCGGATTGGTCGGTAGCATCTGCACCCCTGGCATGCCGCAGGAAGCGGGAGGCCCCTGGATTTTTTTTTTTTTTTTCCCCCTTCTCCGGCCTCTCACCTTTTGCGCCTGATGTGTCACTCTGTGTGGTTGTGTGCCAAGCACTGGCTCAGGGCTTTCTTCACTAGGTGCCCCACAGCTGTGTTGAATGGCAAAGGGCAGCCAGCCAGAAGGGCAGGTGAGCCTGTCGCCTGTCACACCACTGCTTTGTGGTCTCACCAGTCGCTACTCCTCGTCCACGGATGCAGCAAGCGAGAGGCTCCAGTTGGAAGAATGCCAGGCCACGGCATCAATCACAGCGCTCACTGAGCGCGCGGCTGGCTGCAATCACACGCGGGTGCCGATGATCTCGATGCCCACACTGCGAGATGATCTTTCCACCTTGCCCGGTAGATTCTTCGGCTACCCCTGGTCTTTGTGGTCGGCTTGCCACAGGCCAGCATGATGGACGGTCGGTGGACATGGAAAGCAACCAGCATGTTGCAATGCACCCTGCCGGGAAATGAGCGAAGTCAAAAGGCACATCCACATGTCCATGTCCACACAGGGTGGGTGTGTGGCTGCGGTCTCAAACACCCCCACCCCCCTGTCATCCCAAGCAGGTGTCATACCCACAACGACACAGTCGTCCTCTCGATGCTTGGATCTGGGATGCTTGGGACGAAGCGAACCCTGTGTGCCCAGTGGCGTTCGAAACAACCGTCGGCCTCTGGGCCTTTCATCCAATCATTTTGGGATGAACCAGCAGAACAGAAACATCTGCATAAAGGGGACCCCTCCCCTCCCTTTGTCGTCGCTGCTTTTTATTCTGTCTCTTCACCACGGCATCGCGCCTCTGTCCTTCCTTCAATCAACCCAGAGTCCTTTCGGGCGAGCATTGTTTTCTTCTCCCTTCGCTGTTCTCTTCACAATTCGACTTAGAGCCCGGTGCTTTCGATTGTGACACTATTGTTCATCCGCCGTCAATAGGTTCGCCCACAAAACGACAACTTTGCGACAGCAGCAACAATAGCGACAAGAACAAGACACAAAACCATCCATTCATTCACCGCTCTGCGGCTTCTCGAGCAGTGCTCGCATAAAAAAGACATCCGCCTGGTCTGCAGACATTTTGGACCTCTTTCGCTCCTTGAAGCAACACCAAACCACAACTCGCCCATCCGGCATCACTCCGAGCGCGCGATCGCAACAACAACAGCATCATCATCATTCCGAAAAGAGAAGCAAAAATGTTCGCCAACGGACTCGCGACCGGCGCCCTCGCCGCTCTGCTTGCAGGCGGCCAGCTTGCGGCTGCCCACATGGAGATCTCATACCCTCCTCCCTTCCGGTCCAAGTTCAACCCCAACGCCGTCAACATCGACTACACCAACACAGCCCCCCTCGCTGACACGGGTGCGAACTATCCGTGCAAGGGCTACCACTCCGACTTGGGCACTGCTGCCGGCAAGAGCGTCGCTACCTTTGCTCCCGGCGGCTCCTACAACTTCACCGTTGCCGGTGCCGCCCCCACGGCGGCGGCTCGTGCCAGGTCAGTTTGAGCTACGACAAGGGCAAGACCTTCACCGTCATCCAGTCCATCATCGGCGGCTGCCCCCTGTCCTCCAGCTATCCCTTCAAGATCCCCGAGGATGCGCCCGCCGGCGAGGCCATCTGGGCCTGGTCTTGGAACAACGAGATTGGCAACCGCGAGTTTTACATGAACTGCGCGGCCGTCACCATCGGCGGTGGCGCCAAGCGCGACGTCCCTCAGGAAAGCGTGGAGAAGCGCGCCGCTTTCTCGTCGCGTCCCCCGATCTTCGTCGCCAATCTCGGCAACGGCTGCAAGGTCCCCGAGGGCACTGATGTCGATTACCCCAACCCCGGCCCCGACGTCATCAGGACCGGTAACAAGATCGCCCCGCCCCAGGGCAGCTGTGGCGCTTCTGGTGCTGGCTCTGGTGCTGGCGCTGGTGCTGGCAACGGTAGTGGCAGCAACCAGGGCGGCAGCGCTCCGAGCACGACGTGCAGCCACGGCCGCGCCCTCTCCCTCCGAGACTAAGCAGGTCTCTCTCCCCTGGGTACGTATAGTCTTCTTCGTTCTCGGCCCTCTCCGCTTCGACCTCGGGGCCTTTCGCCTCACTGTCATCACCCCGCTCCCTTTCTCTGACCACAAGCTTACCCTCCTCCAGTGGCGTCTTCATCACCGTCCCCGGCGGTGCTTCCACTAGCCAGGCTGCCGCCGCTCCTTCGCCCACTACTCTCATCGTCTCCACCAAGCCGGCCGCTCCCTCGCCCACCGGCACCACTGGCTCTGGTTCCGGCTCTGGCAACAACACCGGCAACACCGGCGGCGGCAACACTGCCGCCGGCGCCCACGCCCAGGGCACCGCCTGCTCCAGCGAGGGCGCCTGGAACTGCATCGGTGGCACCTCGTTCCAGCGCTGCGCTGAGGGCGTGTGGACCGCCGTGCAGGCTGTTGCCCCTGGCACTGTCTGCAAGGCGGGAGAGGGTGACACGCTCAGCATCGACCATGCGGCCGGCGCCCGCTTCAGGCATAGGCGGTTCCATGCTGCGGGCAAGGTTAGGCTTTAAAGCAGCTTGTCCCTCGATTGGGGGGGCTGAGCGGGGTGGTGGTTGGACACCGACTTTGCAGAGGAGGTCTTCGATTCGTTGGACATTTTTTTTTTTCTGCAGCGCGCTGCATTCTCGCTTGATTTAGGCGGCTTGGCTTGATGCGTGGCATTCTTTCTTTTTCTCTTCGCATTTACACTTTTTCATTCTATACCCCCGTTGTTTCACCCCCTTGGGATTTGGGAGGGATGATTCAACATTTGCTGTCTCTCGTTTACGAAGACTTGGGGGAAAGAGAGAGAGTGAGCTCTGCCCTTGAGGGTTTTGGGTTTTATTGTGATGTAGCTGTACAATATCGACGAGTTGAGGCACTCGCTAGAGAAAAGCATCGATCTGGATTGGATCTGGATAAGACATGGGCGTACATACATGCATGGATGGTTACGAGGTGAATGATAGCATTTGTTGATTTGGATCAATGCTGCTGTCCCAGGGCTTAAGTGATGTGACATAGAGTAGATGTGGTCTTGTGCCGTGGTGTTCTGGCTTGCGGGGTGGGTATCCGTGTGCTTCGTGTTCGAATGTATCTGTTTCTTGTATTATTTGTGAAGGGGTTTTCAATGTAATGCGTCAATTTCCAAGTCCATGTAACTGGGCTTTTTGTCAAACCACAGAAGTTTTTCGTTCCTCATCGTGCCTCTTCTGGGAGCCTAATAATCCTGTGTCTTGCTGTTGCACGTACACGTCCACAGTGGCAGTCGCAGTAACAAACATGACCCAATGCCCAAGATCGGTGTTCCGTGGTGTGTATCACGATCGTGCCAAACAGCTTGCGTGCACAACCGTAACACTATGTCATCGACCAAACCCAGACGGTGCGATGGTGCTCCTGATTGTTTTCGCCCGCCATCAGTTTCGTTGGGTCACCGGCACCAAAATCCTGAGCAAATCGATTCAGGTCCTGTTGATTCCATACTCCCAGAGACAATCGAGATCTAGACACTAAATAGAAGCAAGGCGCTGCCTTCAGTTTCTCACCGACCCTGATTCACTATGTACACTTGAATCTTATCTCCTCCCCCCAACCCCCCCCCCCCCCCAAGCCACCTCCTCCCTTTAACTCGCCCCTCCCAAACTCATCACCCGATCATAACCCCCCTTCGCTACAGGCCCCTACTGCCTCGTAACCTTAATCGCCTCCTCCAAGATCCCCAGCCCCTCCCTAATCTCCTCCTCGCTCATTACCAAGCTCGGCACGAACCTCAGCGTGTTCGTCCCGGCCGTGATAACCAGCAGCCCCCTCTCCCTCGCCGCCTTGACAATCTCTGCCGGATCCTCGGTCAACTGCAGGCCGAGAATCAACCCGCGGCCCCTCACCTCCTTCACCAGCTCGGGATATTTCTCCCTGATGGCCTCAAACTCCTTCCTAAACAACTCGCCCTTGGCAACGACACCCTCCTGCAGCGCCGGCTCCGCCAGCCGGCCGACGATGTAATGCGCCAGGCGGCAGGCGAGCGGGTTCCGCCGAAGGTGGTGCCGTGGTCGCCGACCTTGATCTTGTGCGCGACATACGCGTTGACGATGGTGGCACCGATGGGGAAAGCCGTTGCCGAGCGCCTTGGCGTGGTCAGGATGTCCGGGTGGGCGTCGCGGGGCAGGTGCGCGTGCGCCCAGAACGTGCCCGTGCGCGACAGGCCGCACTGAATCTCGTCGTAGTGCAGGACGCGCCGACCTCGCGGCAGGCCGGCCGAGCGCGACTAGGAACTCGTCCGTGGCCGGCTGCACGCCGCCCTCACCTTGGATGGGCTCGACGATGACGGAACAGGTGGACTCGGTCACGAGCGAGGGGATTGCAGCGATGTCGTTGAGCTCGCCGACGCGGAAGCCCGGGACCATGGCGAAAGGGCGCTTGGTACTTGGGGTTGGGGGTCGCGGAGAGCGAGCCCATGGTGCGGCCGTGGAAGGCGTTGCGGAAGGAGACGATCTCGGTCTTGTTGCCCGACGGGTCGAGGACTTTGCCGACCTTGCGGGCGAACTTGATGCCGGCCTCATTGGCCACGCTGCCCGAGTTGCAGATGAAGACGGAAGTGGCGTCGTGCATGCCGCCGGAGGCGATGGTCTTTTCGATGAGAAGCTTGGATAGCGCGCCGGTCCAGGGGTTGTAATAGAGGTTGGAGGCGTGGACGAGGTTTTGGCCTGGGGCTGTCAAAACATTTTCGGGAAAGGGTAAAAAAAGGTGTAAGTACCTGCTGCGCCATCAACTTGGTCATCTCGGGATCACAGTGTCCGAGAGAGTTGACGGCAATGCCTGCGGTGAAGTCGAGGTACTTCCTGTTCTCGATATCCCAGAGATACGAACCCTCGCCCTTGACAAACACAGGCGGTGGGCGGCATAGGTGGCCACCATGAATGGAGCATGCTCGCGAATGAGGGCAGCGCTGGCTGAGTCCTCTGCCGGGTCGGGGTTTGGCAGGGCGGCGTCCCTCTGGATCTGGCGCCCGTCACGGACGAGGAGCTGGAGGTAGGCAACGGCGGTGGCCTGGGAGTAGAAGCGGCGGGCAGCCGGGCGGGCGGCGGCGGCGAGCCGCAGGGAGGCTCGGAAGGCCATCGTCAGGGGTGGAGGTGAGGTGAGTGAGAGGAGTGCCGGGCTCGGGGGGAGGAAGTGAAGAGGATGAAGGGAACCGGCAATCAACGCAGGGAAGTGAGAGATTGATTCGTGTCTGAGGATCAATTGAGTTGGGGATGCCTCCCGCAATGAGGCCGACTTTAAAACAAGTCACAACAGCGGCTGCAACGTGATGTTAGTCATGCAACGGTTGGATGCTCGAGTTGGAGTCAGCCTTCTCTGGAGTCACTGAAACCCACAAAAACCTCATGAGCGATGTCGGGAAGGGAATTTTGACCCACATCTTTTTTATCGATAAAGGACCCCCGTCCAAGGCGCCAGTCCCTGAATCCATCAAGGTTCTCACCGCTGCATAAGACCAAAGCACTTGATTAAGGGACACACAACCCATTGTCCCAAGTGCTGAGACACTCAAGAGACTGTGGAAGTCGAGTTTTCCTAGATTCAATGAATATGGAAAAGATAAGGAGACATCCTTGTTCGACTCACGCACGAAAACCAGAGAAAACAATGAGTAAGAGACAACCAATCCAGGACTCAATTTCAAACCAACGCTAAAACGAAGAGAGAAGATGTGACTCAAAATGCAACCCAGGAAACAAAGATTCCAAACCGACACTCACTCAATTCCCTCCGACCCATGACCCAGCCCACGCATCTTGTCCCAATCCCAAGGCATCGCTCATCAGTCATCAACGTCATGACGGGCATGCAATCCTCAACCTCAGCATCTCCGTGGCCCCCCGGCAGCTCCAGACTGAGCGTGGCATCGTCGCCGTTTCTCCCACCCTTTCTCTTTTCCTCTGTCTTTGTGCGCGGCTCGCCTTTGTCGAGGTTGTCGACGCCGACGAGGCGAGCGATGACGACGGCGACGGCGACGGCGACAGACCCGCGAGGAACTTCAGCGTCGCTTTCTCCTCCCTGCCCACCTTCTGCGTGTGCGTGTGGATCGCCTTCGGCATGCCGTCCGGCCCGACGGGCGTCTCCACGCTGACCTGTCGCTCGTGGTGCGACTTAGCAGACAGCGTGAGTCTTGCCTGTTTTCCCTTGGAGCGAGTGTTTTTCTCTCTGTGGGCGATGCGGTTAGTATCACCGATGCTCTGTGTAAAACCTAAAAAGTGGGTCCAGGGGAAAGGGGGGGTCAAAGAAGCGGCAGCACAGGACCTTACCCGGTACTTGGGATGGTTGTGTGTGGCTTTGGCGCTGGCCGTGAGGTGTTTTTGGACAAACTCCTGGTGTTTCTTAATGCTGTCCTTGTCCATCTGCTCCAGCAGCTGCTGGCTGAACTTGATGTCCGCGATCAGCGCGTCGCACCGGTTCTTGGTGAAGTCCTCGCGCACAACCACGCGAGCATCTTCATGTTGTTTGTGTGTGGCGCCATCGTGTACGCAGGAACGATCCAGCCACGTGCTTTCAGAGATTGAGAAAGATTGAATTCGTCGTAGTTGCGGTCCTCCTGGGGTGGGAGACGGAAGGCCACGAGAGGCAGGCCCTTGCCCGACTTCTTGGACATGATGATAAATCCCAGCGCCTCGAGCGAGTCAGACAGATAGTCAGCCGTTCGTGTCAGATTGCTCATGATGGCCCTGTACCCGTGCTTGCCCAGCCGGATGAGCTGGTAATACTGGCCGATGACCTGGCTCGCGCCTTTGCTGAAGTTCAGCGTGAACGACGCTTGGTCGGCGCCCAAGTAGTTGATGTTGAAGACGAGCTCCTGTGGCAGGTACTCGGCGCTGCGCCAGACAACCCAACCGACGCCGGGGTAGACGAGGCCATACTAGAAAATGTCAGCGCGCGAAGGAAAAAAAAAATAAAAATTAAAAAATTAAAAAAAAAAAAAAAAAAAAAAAGGGGGGGGGGGGAAAGAGGGGGAGAGAGAGAACAACGAAAATCAAAACAGCAAAATAGAGAGTGCGAGTGAGTTGTGACTGACCTTGTGACCAGAGACGTTGATTGACACGACATGGTCGAGTCTAAAGTCCCACTCGAGGTCCGGCATCACGAAGGGCGCCACGAAGCCGCCGCTGGCAGCGTCGACGTGGATGGGCGTGTCGAGGCCCTTCTTGGACAGCAGGTCATTGACCGCCTTGACATCCTCGTACTCGCCCGTGTAGGTGGTGCCGAGGATGCAGCAGATGCGATGGTATTCTCGTCGACCAGGTTAACCGTCTCCTCGGGGTCGATGACGTAGCGGTCCTCGGTGCAGTAGACGAGCTTCTCCTCGATCTCGAAGTAGCGGGTCGCCTTCTCCCAGCAGACCTGCACGGCAGACGACATGACGATGTTGGGCCTGTCGCATGGCTTGCCCTCGGCTTGCCGCCTGTTCTTCCAGCGCTTTTTCATGGCCAGCACGGCCAGCATGATGGCCTCGGAGCTGCCCACGCAAGAAGTACCGACGGCGCCGACTGACTCCCCGGCCTTGACGGGGGCGTTGAACAGGCGGCCGATCATGGAGACGCAGCGGTTCTGGATGTCGGCGGACTGGGGGTACTCCTCGTAGTCGATGAAATTCTTGGGGAATGACTCGGCCATGAGCTTCTCGGCTTCCTCCTCCTGGGAGAGGTTAGCAGGCGAGTCGAACATGCCACAGGATTGGGTGGATGCATACCATGTAGGTGGTTACGAAAGAAGCGAGGCTTTGTCTGTTGTTAGCACTTGAAGCGATGGAAAGCCAAGCAAGCACAGCTCTTCATAGCAACTGAGCCGCAGCTGGGAGGCAACTCACTTCAGCATGGGGTTGCCGTCCAGACTCAGCTCGTCCTTGATCATGCGGTACGCTACCTCCTTGGGCATCTCGTTCTCGGGCATCTCATGCCTGGGGAGGTCCAGGGCGGCGAACCGGGAGCCGTAGACACTGGTGGTGAAGCTGTCCTCATCGTTGGCGAGTTGAAGCTGGACCTTCTTAACGCCCTCGATGAGCTTCTTTCGTCCTTGTCTGGGATGGTCTGGAGATGGACCATCTTGGCAGGTTTGTCACGCGGGAAGAAGCAGAATAAAGGTTAAAAACAGAAATAGAGAAAAGTCTTATGCAGGTGTAGGACACACTGATGTTAGTGTGTATCGGGAGCAAAGACGATGACAACTGGCAGGAGGACCAGGATATTTTCAGAAGACAGTGGGCGAGGTTTTATAGGCAGCAGAACGTAAGCAACGCTTCTCCCCTGTGCGTTTCCGTCAGCTCCTGCATTGACCTGCGTGATCCACAGGCGTGGGACGCTTCTGCCCTGGACATCTCATGATTCACAGGTGGGGGTCAAGGAATGGAAATGAAGCAAGGCACTGACCGGTTAAGCCGAGCCACTCTGATGAAGCCTCAATTTCTGGCCGAGGAGGGAAAGCACGGAGACCGTGGGATTAGAGGAAGAAAGAACCACGGAAAGAGAGGAGGGGTTAGGGGAAGGCCGCCATGCATGCCATGCATCGAGACAACACGCGGAAAGAAAGACGAAATGAGGGGTTGGTGCGGCAAAGATGCCACGAAGCAGCTGCTGCGTTGGGCAAGCTTCCGTTCCATCGCGCTGTTTTATTGGGCATCGTGCTTGCGGTGGCCCATCGCAGTGTGTTTTGGTTGGCGAACCCCAGCCGCGGAGTGCAGCAAGCGGCCGCATCGGGCATGCAGGGAAACTTGCGGTGGTGCTGCTCCCGTAAAGCTTGTCATCTGCACTGGGCAAATCAGGGATGCAGCCAGCTCCTCCTTTGCATTCAGCTTTGGCAGGAAATACATTACTCGATTCGACCGGAGCACTTGTAAAGCCGTCATCCACTCCCGTTGTGGATTCTCTCCGTCACCCAGAGTTCGTGTCCAAGGACGCTGTGCATCCCCCAAAGCATCATTTGGCCCGAGGCCTTTTGGGCAACTGATGACGTCATAGTGGAGAGCTATGCTGGACGATCGCAAATACCTAGTTTCGGCTTTCAACGCCCCTCGCCGGTCCGAATCCAACGTGTCGGTAGACCAAATTCCGGTCATAAATTGGCGGTTTCCCGGAACTCTGGAAGAACTCTCTGCCTCTGACATAGCAGCCGTCCAGCAGTCCAACGACTTCCTAACTAGGTTGGATCTTGCCACGGAGAGGTGGCTGAGCTTCTTGCCGTGGTTCGATCCTCTCCAAGAATCACGATCATAGGCAAATTCCAAGTTCTTCAGCGTCTCAGAAAACGCGGTCTGGGTTCGGCGCCCCTAAAGCAACGTCGCAACCCGCTGTAGCACGGGCCAAATCACCGCCTGAACGGGTGATATGTCATCTCACTCAGCATCCTCGCCGAGCCCCTGACAAATTGCCCCAGCATGTCAGCCCTGGGCTCCCGCCGACGTTTCCGCCGCCTCCAGCATGCCTGGCCGAATTTTCCCACCGAGGATGTAAAGATGTTCCATTGGAATGTCGGATGCTCCAAGAGATTTCCGCCCGCCTGTTCAAGGTCCAGCCCCTGACGAGCCAAACATTCTTCCCAAAATGGAACGACTTCTTGGCAGGCACCTGTGGAGACCAGACCGCACTTCCAAAGTCGAATACGGCGAAACACGGGGGGTACTCTGAGAAGGGGCATATTTCGCGAGCTCAACGTCTGCCGATTTTGACGTGGCCTGACAAGGGAACACGACAAACTGTGGCACCTCAGGGCTCCCACCGAAGAATTTGGTCGGCTGCCCTCCTACCTTCGACAAATGACATCTACCCCATCTGTTGTTCCTTTTCAGCTCTAGACACTATAAGGAAACTTAAACTACTATCTCAATTTGGGTTTAGATACTTTTATTCCTTTGATATCTCTGCTTTCTTCTTACATTTCCTATAGGCTTATAATACTACTTCTTTCGCTAACGTACATTATAAGCGAGTGAAACATATAACGTTAAGCGAGTGAAACACCCCCACCTACACTACAACACTTATCCCCAACTTCAACCACCTAACATCAAGAACCAACTATAGTTATATCAGAGATAGATGAATCAGACAATTCCGTAGCCTCCGAGCAAGTGCGCGCATTGTAGCCTGGCTTGCCGCATACACCATAGCACTGGGTTCTCGTACGAGCCCCTCCTATACTACTACTATCCGGCCATATTTCTTGCCCTACCTCCTCACCTATGGCCTTCTGATCTAGTAAATCCATTTCCTCTTGTATAGCAAGTTATCCCCCAAACGTACCCGTGTTGTTTCAGTCTGCGGCGCTTGTTTAGTGCCTCGTTGGCCAGTTGCCATTCTGAAAGCCCTGGTGGCGCGACCTGCCTGGTCCGTCTGCATCCATGGCGGCCTCGTTCGGCGGTGGTTCCGAGCCCGCGTCGGAGGCTCGGCGGGGGTGGGTTGACCGTTGATTACGGGCCATCGTCCCGGATGTGAGAAGAGGCTTGCGGGGAACTTGCTCCGGAACAGCGCCCAGCCATTTTCGCAACCATGTCGCAAATCCAGCTCCCTGGTGCAGCTCTACCCTTGTCCACATCACTGTCACGGCGAGCACTATTGAACAGAAGGGCGAGGCCTCGTAATAGTAATCAACCAACAAAAACAACAACTATGCAGAATAGAAGAGAGGGTGCGCGATGCGCATGGATAGATGGATGGAATTCATTTCGGCCGGAGGCACGGAGCCTAAAGGGGGGTGTGGATGGGGAGAAAGTGGGCCACTCACTACGGTGGGCCATTCGCTATGCAAGTACATTACAGAGTATAACTCCAAGACGTACATAGACTCAAGAAAACGACAGACCGCAAAGAATGCAAGCCGCAGCCAGGTGGTCTGCGCGGTGCGAGCCGCTCCCACGCTACCGCTGCTTGTCGAAGTCGCCCACCGACGAGAGGACAGGCTGACCACGTGGCTCGAGATGCCGCTCGCCATGACACTGTCGATCTTAACAGCGCAGGAGTTCCCTTGCGTGTTCGAGGCGGGAGGCTGGTCTGGAGGCCGGGAGGGCAGGACGTCGCTGTGGGATTGTACGTGATCCGGGCGATTTGATCGAGCTTCGGGCACTCGGGAGCCTGCGGGACCTCGATGGGAATCGGCGGGCTGATATATGTGCTATTATCAAGCCGAAAGCTCACCTCCTCTTCGTCCATCCGTATGTCGAACATCACCGCCTCAATATTCGCCCTCGAAAAGTCAAAGGGCAGGAATTGCGCGTAATATTGCGCGCTCCCGAACCGGACCATTCCAGCAAGTATTTGTCGCCCCGCCTTCTAGGGGGCATGTGCTCGGCAAACCAGCGGGTTAAAGTTGAGACAGCAATCAGGAAGGTCGGGTCTGTAGTTGACTTGCCCTCGAGTAACTCAAAACCCCCCGTCGACCATGATCTCCCCCGGGGACCGAGCCCGCGACCACGGCGTGATGTCCCAATCAAATCTCACACTCGAGTTGTCGACCGTCCAGGCCGCCAGATTCTGCACAGCGAGGACGTTGGGGATGATATCGGTTTTCTTGTATGTCTCGTTGCGCGGGAAGACGAGGTCGACTTCGATCGGTTGCGGGATGCTGGCCGGCAGCGTGGTGATGTTGGGCGACAGCGTCTGCTGTGAAAGGGCAGAGCCCGCGAGCCCCGCCGCGACGACGTGGAACTTCCAGAGAGAGTAACCCATATTCATTTGTTTGACCTCCAAGGGCTGGCTTGCACTCCACAAGACGGACGACAAGGACAAGACTGGGAACTGCCAATACGAGGAGGCCTTTGAGTCAAAAGTATGAAGGGCAGGGTCGGTATTGGATGCTAGGGAAAAGACGGCCCCGGGGGTTGTTGAACCGCTTTATGCCCGAGCTCCAGGCTCGCGTCGGTTGGTGGTCGGGGCTAGCGGTAAGTTGGCGGTCGGCGCTCTCCAAGTCGCGAGGTAGAATTTGTTACGAAGGCCACCCTGCACACCATGCGTAAACCAGCTGTTGTGGTGGAAACAGGAAAAACTGTGGTGATATTTGATGTTCAAGAAGTAGAAGATGGGCGCAATGGATGCTTAATAGCCATTGCGGGCAACAAACGCAGGCGAAGCAAACGCAGGCGAGGCGGTCTGCAAACGCAGGAGGTCAACGACCCCTTTGTAACACCAGCCACGTCTGAGGGACAGGGACGACTCGGCTGCCAATGCACACGATACACCCCTGCAGCACAGTTTGCTCTATGGCGCTCTACCAACATCATCCTCCCTTCCTGGTTGTGGGAGTTTCTGACACAGATCCGGTCGAATACCTAGTATTCAAGGTATTCAAAGCCCACACGAGGTCTTGGCCGAGAAGCTTGCAACTTGAATCATAGATTTCAAGACGGATTAAGAGATATTCAGAGGGCTCAAAGGGCAAATATTGAAGTCCGATTCTGAGGGATATAATGATTATCATTACCCGCGCTACCAGCAGTATCCAAGCCTAAGAGAGTGCCAAACCACAGAGGAGGCAAGCCGCAGCCATCGCCGTCTGAACCGGGTGCGCGACTCCCGCGCCCCACTGCTCGTCGACGTGGGGGCGGTGGGCACCGTCGTCGTTGGAGGTGCGGTCCAAGCCGAGGTCGAGCTCGCCACGCGGCTTGAGATGCTGCTTTCGACGGCGCTGTCGACCTGGGCGGCACAAGGGTTGCCTTGGATCGTTTCAACAGCGACGACGCCGAGTTGGCACTCAGTCGCCGTTTCATTGAAGGTAACTGGTAGAGGCCATTGAGCTCTGGGCATTCGGGCGCCTGTGGAATGGCCACCGCCGCAGTGGTCACGTTGTAGAGCTCCTCCTCAGATTCTGTCAGGACATCGAACACCGACGCGGTGTTCCAGGCATAGCGGTTGGGGGCCCTGGGATAGCTGAAATAGCAGTCATCGTTGTTCGCATATAGACTCGCGGTCCATTGAAACAGATACTTGTCGCCCGGACCCTTGGGAGGGACTGACGCCGCGGAGGTGTTCTGATACCACGTGGAGGAGTTTGTGACAGCGACGAGGAAGGCCGGGTTCGTTTTCATGGCATCGGCAGTGCCGAACACCCCTGCCACGAGAAATGCGGCCTCGTTCCCCTTCTGCAGTGGCCGACATTATGTCCCATTCCCACAACATGGTCCGGTTGCCAACCGTCCAAGCCGCCATGTTTTGCACGGCGATGACCAGAGGAATGATCTCATTTGCCTTGAACGTTTGCATGTCTTCTGTGGCGAACGTCTGCTTGAGCGGGCGCGGGAAAATGGCGTCGACTTCAAAAGGTTGGTTGATGTTGGGCGGCGGCGTCTGCTGCGAACTGGCGGCCAGTGCCAAGACGACAAACCTCCGAAGAGAGTAGCCCATGACAACTACTCGTGTTGCTGGGCTACGCTGACAAATGCTGAGTGAGGATTCGGAACTGGCAGATGCACAAACTTCGAGAGATTCGCCGCAAAGCAGTGGCAGTTGGCTCAGGAGAAGTTTGAATGGTGGTCACCCTGGTCCAGGACCGCGTTTGGGGAGAGGCAGGACTGACTCCTTTTTGTTCAGTCGCCCACATCGTTACATTTGCACTCCAAACAGTCCCTGCGGACTGCCTGGTAAAGCTCATTTCGTTGGCGACCCCAAGTCGGGCGCCAAGCGGGTACCCCTGACATCAGGTCACTGTTTAAACCAACCCCAGCTCCCTCCTCTAGTTGAAGTGGAGTTGGTGAGGTTTAAACCAGACAGGCCATGCCAGGAGCGCCTACACTGAGGACATAGCCAACAGCCGCGAAATCCTTCACTACGTCGTAATACGGGTAGGGCGGCATTCTGTATGGAGCATGATGGGGGCCTGCTCCTGAGAGCTGCCGCCAGAGGAGCACAGCCGCAATTTCTTGCCGTGGCGGTGATTGTACGCATAGAACGAAGTGGGTCGAACTGTGCGATTGCTGGGGTGGGGACTTATATCTTCGCAGTTCGTTTGTGGGAGGCCAGCCAGGCGTGCCAGGTTACGGACAGATCCCCCCTGTTTTTGAGCCCACATCAACCGCAACAACAGAGAAGCCCTCAAGTTGCCGTTCCTGTAGTTCTAGAGAATACAGGGATAACTTCAAAATTAGTCAAGTCTGACCTCAAATCAGTCAAGTCGAGCGGCCTTGCTCCAAGCCCCATTACATGTAATTACGGATTAGGCATGAAAAGATCGAGCGCAAACCCCTGCTCGGCGAGGTCTTCGGCTTTGCGCGCCGCAGTTGAAGCCCCGATTCGCGCAAATCTGGATGTTCATTTTAGGATCGGCTTACTTCTCAGCACCGCATGAACTTCCCAGTTGTCGACTGCGAGCGCGTTTCCAGCTCCTATATGCAGTGTGAAGTAATCGTGCACTAAAGCGTCCCCCAACCGCCCGATTACCAAGTCTTCTAGCAATGCTCCTAGCACACCTCTGCCCTCAACGGCAGGTGGATAGAACTCCATCTTAATAGGGCGAGGCATGATCCCCAATCCCGCCTCTTTTTGTTTCTCGCGTCCATGGGGGCAGCTTGGCTCCTGGCTGCACATGTAAGAGACTCTCCTCAACAACTTCAATATGGCCTCAATCCATACATTCGCTGAAATCCTGCAAGTACCCCTATAATACCACATCGGTAAGAGCGTCTGCCTCAGCTGCCTCTAGTTTTAGTTGAAGATCGAGGGCTTCTATCGTCTTTTCATTAATAAGCCTTGCTAGCTTCTCAAAGCTGATCCTGACAGTGTTGTCCGTCCTGAAAATCTCGCGCAGTTCAGGGCTAACCTCGTACAACAACTGAATATATCTTGACTGAGTTTAGGCGTCGGGACAGTCTTGCGGGATGGCCTGGTGATTTTGACAGACTCCCCTGTGATCGATGACGTCGTTTTCGAGGCGTGAAAACCTGCCTGGCTTGTCCCACGTCGACAAAACCGCTCGCAAGAGGCTTCTCGATGTTGAGGGGCCAGAGACCAGATGCGCGCTGTCATGTGCCCTGATCAGTAATCCATCCGAATGTGGCTCGATTCAGCTTGCTGCTTCAGATTTACGTCGGTCCTGCTCTCACCAGCCATTGCTCGTGTTCACCAGGGATGCAAGATGTGCTAGGAGTGCATGAGCTATGATGTCCATTCAATTCTCGTGCTCTCAACGGCCAGATTAAGGTATAAGAATAGACTCCTGGCAATTCCCCATTACGCGGATAGAGGAAGGTTCGAAGAATTGATCATGCTTTATTGATAGACGGAAATTTGAAGTGAATATGACTTGATAACATATTGCCGACTGCGAAAAGAGGAACGAGAAGAAAAAAAGAGACAAAGGGCCACGGAAACAAACAATCTCTTGAGGGCCGGCGTTACGCATTGCTCACCGTTACCTGAATATCCATTGCCTCCTTCACGCCTTTAACCTCGTCCGCCACGCGGGCTCTGAGTTCTGGGTCCCTCTCGCTCTCCAGCGCGACATTCTCGTTCCTCACCATATTCAAGGTGCCCTCAATGACACCAAGATGCGCCTCGACCAAGGCCAATGCGTCAGTTTCGAGCTGTGCAGCCAAGTCGTTGAACTTTGTTTGAACTTTCTCATCAGGTCCGTGAAGAGCTGCTCGCTGCTTAGAGCCCGGTTGATGATGGCCTTTTTGCGTGGCCCAGCTTCCTCTACCTGCAAGCACGGGGTTCATATTAGCGGAAAACGCAGCATCAGAGAAGACAAGGGGCTTCTAACCGGATTCGCAGTTGGCATTCCAGTAAGATGATTCCATACCCTGTCCGAAATAGGACGTTTCGTAAACCAGAGAGTGCATCAGTTCGGAGCTTCCTGGGTTATATCAGCACAATAGATCAAACATATAGATGGGAGGGCATGTCTCACGAAGGTCTGCTTCAAACTTGACGCTGAGTGCCTCAAGATTTCCAGCAAGGATTCGTCGGCGGACTTCAATGCAGTTCGTAATGGGCGGAGGGTCGAGTCTGGAAGTTCCTTCGCTTGCATTGTCTTTGAGAAAGGATTTTGGTCAGTGACAACCTTTCACCGAACACGTTGGGCAAGAGGCGCCGGTGGGCTAAACTGACCAATATAGCGTCTGAAAGCCCCATCGGAGGCTTGCAAGATCAACACGGTCGCGTTGTGGATTTCACGATCGATTTCTCCCTGGAGACGATCCCATGGATCGGCTAGATCGCTACTCATTGTCTCCATTGCTTCTTCGTTCCAGCAATGGTATTTTACTGCCTCCGTGTAGTGGGTTCCGTATTGTCTGCAAAACGCAGCATAGGTTGCTGAGCACCGCTGGGGTTAGTGACAGCTGCTATAGCACGGGAGGTTACTAGTCGGTGCTGCCTTACACCAATGCCACTGTATAGCGTTGGTTAACGTACGACGGCAAGAGAAAGGCACAGAAGAAAAGGGCCAAGAAGAACTTACGCTTGACCAAATCCCACCAGCACGGGCGGCCCCCTGAGACCACTCACGGATTTGGCGCCCTGAAGGTTTGTTAGACCGCGCAGCAGCCAACAGGATCAAGTGACCACAACAAGGGGGTACACGACTTACGTTGATACACCCTCTCGTTGAAAGCATCTGTCAGCACTTGAGCTAGGTCACTAAGAGGAGATGCATTTCCGACGAGTCTCTGGTCACGCTCGCATTAGCTTGGTCTACTGCAACTGAGCGAGGTTTCACATCCACCTACTTACCCCCCGGAGGCTGTTTTCAAAACCATCAATAGCCTCTCGTACCGCTCGTTTCCTCTCGGCGTCCGCGGTTCCTGCCCCGCTCTGTACCCATAGCTCGATGCTGCTTAGCAGGCTGGGGATGTCGTCTTGGAGGTACTTGGTAGCGATCCGGAGCTGGCTGTCCGAAACCAGAGCCATGCAATGCCTTCGAATGGCAATGATACCACTCAGCTCCAGGAACGGAGAGGCTCGCTCTCCGGACTTCAGGTCGCGCTTGGCCCAGTGAAGTAGCGAGTTGCTGGCGCAAAATACACGCAGGCCCCTCCCTGGATCTTGTTTCGGTAGAGATCATGAAGCTTGGACTTCACGAGGCCGTTGCGCGTTGTGATCATATATCGTTCCAGTCTTTGATGAGTTTGATAAGTAACTGTCCCTTGACCGTAAAAAAAAAAAAAAAAAAAAAATGAACTTACTCAAACTTGCGGTTCTGGACCTCGCCGCTGCATTGAAGCGTTATCAGCAAATACTCGCACGATCAAGCTTCGTTGGCACAAACCTCTTCTGGTCGAGTGCTTCGTAGATGCACTTTCTCAATCTCCTCATCCTCTGTGAGTTCATCGCCGAGCTCCCTTAACTCATCCAGGCGCTCCCTAATTTCGGCAAACTCCTGCTCCACGGTCTTCAAGAGTGTGCGCCTCTGAACTTCTCTTGCCCGAGAACCGGTCCAGTCTCGTTGCGCTTCGTCCGCACGAATTTCCTGGTTTAGGCGATGTGTAAGATTTCGCTCTCACAGCACGAGGCACACTGCCGGCACATGAATGGCTTACATCGGACCTGGTGCAGATGATGCTGACGTTGGACAGTTTGGCCTGTCGAGCGAGGTCAAAGACCTTCATGACCCCCTCATCCGTCGCAGCTCGTCCGATAGGACAAATCGTGAAGATCTCATCGCACTCGAGAAGATAACGCTCTGTGATGCTTCGTCGAGCAGTGTTCAGATCACGCAAGCCTTTGGTTCGGCGTGTCAGTCATACAAAATGCCAGAAAAAGAAAGAAGAGGGTTTGAAGTAGAAACTATCGTACCGGGAAGGTCAACGAGGACAAGTCCCTTACTGAGGATATATGCATCGAGGAACACGCTGCGGCTGTGTTAGTTACCCTTCGTCTGTCCTAGGGACATTGAACAAACGACGTACCTGATCTTTTTGATGTAGGGCCAAGCCACGGGGCCTTGTGCCGCAGCACGCTCTGAGGTGAGGTTCATCAATAAATCGGAGCATTCTTCCAGAGAGTTCCTGACGGCATGCTCGCCAATGTTGTGACTAGAACGCAGCTGCACCGCCAAGTTCAACAGTTTTTCGACGATGCGCTCATTCGGGCTGTCTTCGAGAATGGAGGCAGTCGAGAACCGGTCCGCAAACATCGCCTTGAACGTGTCCTCAGCCAACTTCGCCTGGTCCGCCCAGTGTTTCCTGTCATCCTCCGACTCCATGTTGGCCGAGTGGAAGTAGTTTGTGGCGGTACGCATCCACCAGCTTGCGAATCTGCTCCCTGAGCTCGGCCTCGGTGAACAGCACCACGTCAATAGCAAAGTCGGGACGGTCGTGGTGACGGTATTCGTGACAACGCAGGTGCACGCAGCTCCGCCGTTGCTCTGGGGGCCAAAGTCAGTAGTCCTTCGCATTTGTCAGGGGAGTGGGGTTCAACAGAGTACTCACTGCTCGGGCCAAATTGCGGGAATCTAGCAGCGAGTTGAGCAGGCTGCTCTTGCCTGTCCGTGTAACCAAATTCGCGCGGTCAGCTTCCAATCATCGCCAATGCAAGCCATGGGAGGGTGCAACTTGACTGGAAGTTGACCAACACAAACAATGGGACTGCTCATACCAACCCCAGTATCACCAACGAGACCCACCGTCCGGGTCGGCGGGCATCGAAAGCGAGCCAACTCGTCAGCCCTGCGGTGGAGAGTCCTCATGGTGGAGTCCGGTTCAAGATGCAGCCTGCTGCTTCGAGAACTCCAGCCAGCCGACCCATGAGAGACTTGGCTTGCGAGAACGACTGCTGGAACTCAGGCGCGTGAAACCGATCGTCCGGTGGCGCTTCCTGTCTCACATCGTATCGTATCTGGTTGGCCGACGAGGAACGTCTGTGTCCTGCACCAGAGACCTTGGAGACGCACGATGAGGGAGAAGGAGAGGGCTCTGGCTTGAGGAGGGTGTCCGGGCGCTGGGAAGTGCGGCCCGTAGAGTACGTAGGCTAAGCCCCGCCGATGACGATGGACTCGTAGAACTGCGAAGGCGCAGCTCTCGAAGGCCATCATCGATACTTCCGATATCACCTTCTCCAGCATGCGGGGAAGATGGGTTTGGGAGGCGTGAATTTGGAACCCTAAACTCGAAGCTCGAACTCCTGCCCGGGGCGCTGACTGAAATGGACGGGGTAGGGGAGCTTGTCTCTTCGGTACGGCTTTCACCATCCTCAACAGATGGGATCGGAAAGTCCGGACCAGTTGCTCGGCTAGGATGGGCGTTGCCAGACGGAGAGCGAATTTGGACATGGTGCTGTTCATTTCGTCAGTTTCTCACAGACTGTGAAGGTGATGCCGCGTCCAAAGGCTGGTTCACAGCATCACAACGGGGCAGGGAGGGGCACTTACAATCCTAGCCATGATTCAAGACTGATCGGGACAGATGATGTCCCAAAATATTGTGACGGATTTTAAGGACGAACTGGAGCTGGGAAAGATATCGTGATCGGTCGTCAGACTGAGGTGGGAATAAATGCAACGAGAACACAGGTGTAGCTCGAACTGGACGTGCTTCCCTTTTAACTACTTCAAGTGAGGCTGTGTCTGCCTGGTGAGGTCCAGACGGTTTGGACACTGTAGTTTCTCCCGCTTGCACTGTGTTCGATGCAGGCCACACTGCATACTTAGCGCCAACTGAACCTCGGAGTGTCTCAGCCATGCCGGAACTGCCACCCCAGAGCCTCGCCGCCTTTCCAAGGCCGTCTTGTGCACAGCCCTTTTTGCCTCAAGATTTCCGCAATGCATAATTATGTGAGCAGGCGGCTGCCCCAGCTGAGGCAGCATGAGTTCGACCGAGCACACGCGACGCCGAGTGCAGAAACCGAAACACCTCTGCCCGTTGCCGCTGCTCAAAGAGACCCGGATGGTGGGCTGGCTTGAGGGGTCAAGCAAGGGTACCAAAAGCACCACAATGGACAGGGAGGGTTGCAACCGTACGGGATAGTACGGACCACACAGCAGGTCATCGCGTCATTAGCAATGATTCAAGAATTGAACGATAATAAATAATTATTTAATTAGAGTTTGACGATTCTGAAAATCAACCACACAAATCGCGCGGCCTGCTCCGCAATCCCTTTGGCATGCGGCATGCCCCTGCTGCGTCGCAAGCAAGACCCCCCAACTCATCGGTCAATAGAGTGTAACAGGTCTTTTTCTTCCTTTCCCCGAATGTCAGCCGAACTGAATGACAGCATCGTCCCCTGACTCGATACCACTTGCATCACATATAACAATACTCATACTTCTTTTCCCGCTGAATCATCGACAGCCCGAAACCCTGGCGTCCTCTGCACGTCGTCCTCGCCTTCTTTGGGCTTCCTACAACGCTCGCAACTTTCCTGATCATGTCCGACATATCAAAATTCCCTCATTTTCCAACTCCCTTCACATTGGCCCCATGCACACGCGAAATCTTCCCACAGCAACCCCCCCAGCCTTCACCTCCGCCTCCGCCTCCACCTCCACCACTGCCTCTGTCTCTACCCGTGCGTCCCCCTCCACCTTGCACACAGAATTTGACGCGCCCAGAGGTTACGACTCCCGAGGAGGATGTCAATACATCGCGGCCCTCCGGATACCTTGAAAAGCTGGCCTGCATGCCAAAAAAAAAAAAAAAAGGCCTCTCGAGCGGCCGGAGCCACCGCCTTATAACTACCTGCCGGTCTACTACTTCTTCTATGGCACTCTCATGGACCTGGCGTGCTAAAAGGCGTTCTGACCCTCGCGACAAAGCCAGTCCTGCGGCCGGCCAGGGTCTACGGCCACGAGCTTACCAGTTGGGGCCAATACAAGGCACTTGTCAAGAGCAAGCCCGGGACGGTAGTGCAGGGCCGCGCGTACATGGTGCGGTCTGTCGAGGAAGAATACAGACTGGCTTACTATGAAACCAACGCTTATAGTCTAGCGACTTGCGCAATGTACTTCACCGACGGCCCTGGCGGAGAGGAGGATGAGGAGCCGACATTTGGCAAGACGTTCAAATACGCCGGAGACGCCCAAGCTCTCAAGCGAGGCGTGTTTGATCGGACGTTGTGGGAGATGCAGATGGGCATGCGGCTGCCGCCCAGATGGCGTACGGCCGATGTGAGGAGATTGAGGGCGTCGAATTAGAGCAAGAAAAGGGTACGGCGGAAAGAACGGCAGAGGAGGCACAGAGGGATCAGGCAGGCCAGATCAAGACGAGGCAGACAAAATGGTCCACGCAGAGACCAGGGAAATGGCGTCAGAGCATAAGAACCCACCGGAGTGGAAGACGGATGAATGGGGGATGGGATGTGTCGGGGGGAGACCCGATCCTTCTCACTCGCGGTGTGCTAACCCGGAAGAAGTGGAATGCCTATCCTCGGAACTCGACGCCAATCAGGCCGGTTCGTTCGTCCTAGCAAATCATGAATAAACGGGAGGTAGATCACGGAAATACCGACGCTCTATTGACGTTGTTTTCTGTCCATACTAAGTAACCTCCCTCTCTGGTCTCACATGAGGCCCCCTATCCCCTGTCCTCTGTTACCTCTCAGACGCCTCACAACCCGTCCACAACCTCCCACCAAATCTCGGCCATCCTCCTCCTCCCATCCTTCCAAATGTCGTAATGGTCCCCACCCGCCTCAGCAACCCTCACCTCCACCCACCCCTGCTTCACTTCCTCCGCCCGCTCCAACGCCGCCTTCAACGCCTCCAGCTGTTCATTACGGCACGAGCGTATCCTCGCGGCTCTGCACCAGCACCGCAACCTTCTTCCCCTTCCCCTCTCCGTTTCACTACTATCCTCCCCCGTCCACTCTCCAACCCACCCCTATCCGCCGCCGTCGCGGGACACACCTCCCTCCACACGCGCTCGTCCGGCCCAAACGCCGCGGTCACAAACTCCCTGTACGCCTCCCTCAAATGCGCATACCCGGCGGGGGCGAGCCGATGAAGCCCCGCGAGGTCATACAGCCCATTGAACCCCAACACCGCGTCCGGCTTGACTGCCAGCGGCGGGAGAGACAGACCCCATCGCGACGGCGACATGACCGCCTGGAACGCGAGCGTCGCGCCGCACGAGTGGCCGGAGAGCACCCACTTCGCCGGTGCTTCCTCGCGCCCGGCCGCGGCGGTGCCGCACACCAGGCGCTGGAGGAAGTTGACGGCAGCCAGGACAATCGGCGATGTGGTCGGGGGTTGGCTTGCCGGGAGGGATCACCGCCGCCGCCGGGCGGGGAGGGGTAGTCCGGGTGGGGGGAGAGGCGGTAGTTGATTGAGGCGAGGCCGGCAATCTTGCCACGGCTTCCGCCGGGTGGGGGGAAGGAGGAGGTTGGTGACGGCATCCTCGAAGGAGGCGGAGGTGACGCGCGGGTCACGCCAGGCGCCGCCGTGGATAGAGGATCCATGTGCCGGGGAACGCGGGAGTGAGGAGGAGCTGTCCGGAGCGGCGGAGGGAGAGGTAGCGGGGATCCAGACGTCGAGGGTTTGGAGAGAGACGGCTTTGTCGGTCGTGAGCCAAGGCACGTCGGACTTGCGCCAGCCGATGATGCGCCCTCTGTTGGTGTTGGTGTCGGCGGCGGAGTGGGGAAGGGTCGGTCACGGGGCCCAAGGACGGACGACCACGCGGACCAATCCGCGTCAGTTGCTGTAGTATTCGGGTCGTAGGATTGCATCTCGCTACGGGATGCCGTGGGATTGAGCGATTCGAGGTACGAAGGTAGCGGGATGCGGCAGCGAGTTGCCGACGTTCCGTGTCCCCGCAGTGTTAAAGACTCGGGATTTTTGCCGCTGTGGGTCCGCCCGGGAGATGCTGGCCGAGGGGAACCGCAGTGTGCCAGTGCCGGGCTTATACATCCGGTCAAGGATCGACACGAGCAGCGATGTCGATTGTTGGTCTGCTCGCCCACGTGGCCTATTGAAAGTACTAAAGTCAGATGATAACATAGTCAGTTGCTCAGAACACCTCGGTCATGTTTAGCGTCAGAACTTGATCGACAACCATTGGGCGGCTTTGACTCGACACGTCGAGACGCGCCGCGCATGTCTGTGGCAAGCCAAATCGGCTCTGAGTCCGAAAATGCGTGGCTGCCTTCGGCTGTGGCCCATCGGACGCGGTCCATAGAGACCTCCAAGCGAGAATGGCCGTGCTGGTCAGCGTGATGGCCCCGAGCTTCGTCTTGCGAGTCTCCATCACCTACACCTCCAGCTTCTCCCCTTTCTCCCGCCAGCCCTAGTTCCTGTACATCAACGCTAGGTTGATCATGCTGCACAACCCTGAATGCATCGTCTGAGGTCTGGGCCACGATCGCGAGCAAAGCGTACGGGTTCGGCGCGGTGTTCGCCCCTATTGCTCCGTCATGTGTGCCCTGTTCGTCGCGCTCAGCCTCTTCTCCACCGCTTGCGACGGCACGAGCTCTCCTCCAACCCCGGCAGCCTGCTATAGTACGGCGGGCCCATCCTCTACCTCGTCGTGGTATGCAACAATTTCTGCTGATTTCCCCTTTCCGGTTGTCTAAGGAGCTGTTTTGCTCCCGAGACAGCCACTCCGCTCCCGAACTGCTCCTAAGGCACCCTGATACGGAATAAAATGGCTGACATTGTTGATAGCAATCCATCGTACTCTTCCTCATCCTCATCTGGGCCGACGGCGGCAACGCAGGCTTCGGCCTGCGGCGCCTCCTCCAACGCTCCTCCCCTCCCCCTCCTCCCCAACCAAAGCCGAACATGCCGCTATCTCAGACGAAGAAGTCGACAACGAGCTCCTCCGCGTGAGATCCACGACCACCACCCCAGAAACCGCGCCCACTAACGGCCTGCGCGTCATCAACCTCGCAAAGATTTTCACCGCACCACACACCGCCGTCGACAACGTCACCTTCGGCGTCCCGCACGGCGAGGTCTTCGCCCTGCTGGGCCCCAATGGCGCGGGCAAATCCACCACCATCTCAGTCATCCGCGGCGACCTCAAACCCTCCGGCGGCCCCAGCGGCAGCGGGGGTGGACGTCTTCGTCGAGTCCGCCTCGGTCACCCGCCACCCGGCTGCCGCCGCTCCCACCTCGGCGTGTGCCCGCAATTCGACGCCGTCGACTACATGACCGTCACGGAACACCTCCGCTTCTACGCGCGCGTGCGCGGGATCCCGGACGTCGAACACAACGTCGATGCCGTGATCCGCGCCGTGAGGCTAGGCCTGTTCCGCGACCGCCAGGCGCACGCGCAGCCGGCGGGAACAAGATGAAGCTGTCGCTGGGGATCGCGCTGACGGGGAATCCGATGGTTGTATTGATTGCTAGACGAGCCGTCGTCCAGGCTGGATGCCGCGGCCAAAAGGATCATGTGGCGCACGCTGGCGGCGCTGGTGGGGGAGGAGTATTCTTTGACGACGCATAGTATGGAGGGGCGGACGCGCTTGCAGGGAGGCCGGGATTCTGGCGAAGAGGATGTTGGCTATGGGGAGTGTGGAGCAGTTGAGGCGGAGTTTTGGGGATAAGCTGCATGTGCATTTGGTTTGTTATGGCACGCCAAGGACGAAAGAGGAGGATGTGGAACGGGTGAGAAGGTGGTTGTGGAGAGGTTTGAGGGAGGGGGGATGAGATTTTGGAGGTTGGGGCGTCGAGCTCGGCGATTGGAAAGCTGGTGGTGCTGGAGAAGAATAGGAGTAATTTGGGAATTGAACACTTCAGCGTCACCCCACGACATTGGATCAGGTCTTTTTGACTGTGGTTGGGACGCATAATCTTAAGGAGGAGGGGTATCATGAAGAAAAGAGGGAGAGGAAGTGGTGAGGTTTGGGAAATAGGGGTTGGATACTTCCGCGAGCGCCCGTTGTTGACATTCCTCGCAATTTGCGTCGTATCAAGATGTTGCAGCACTGCCTAGGTAGGTAGCCAGCGATTTTCTTTTTTGTATTTCTTTGCATATACAGTGTACATGGGTTTTATCTGGATCTAGAAGTCGGGATTGCCTTTGGGGGAGTTCAGGGTAAAGAGAGCCGATGAAGCATTCAACAAACAGGATCATTGTATCAAGCACACCTCTATTCTTGAACAGACAACTGTACTTAGTATTCCTCTTCTGTCAGCAGAGAGAACGTGTCACCTGATCATCAGGCAAAGAAGATACTAAACGCACCCCGGGGTATCACGCAAAGCCCTATAAATCCGCTATGCTCTTCTCTACCTTCAACCTTATACATTTTTGTGCTCATCCAATCATGGCGCCACCCTCACCACGCTGCCGACCGAGAGACCCTCACGCTCATCCTGAGTCACTTCTGCCTGCACTGCAGCAAGGAACATGGTATGAATCACCCGAAGGCTATTTCCAATACACTACGCCTGAACAACAGCCGGACCAGCCCTCGTGGTACTCGCTCAATTCCCGACAGCCACTTTACTCAATATGTTTAGTGTCAAGGCGCTTGAATCTCATTGCCCAGCCCTTTCTCTACCACGAGTTTATTCCCGGCTACGGCGACGCATGGCGGTCGACTCGCTTCTCATGGGACGGCCGTCTCTCTTCCTTTCTACGCACTATCACCTCCCGCCCTGACCTGGCTGCCCAAGTGAAGCGCATCTTCATACACCCTTACCTACTTCAAGATATCTCTACGGAAGAGGCTCGAACTGCGCTAGAAGATACTTTTAATGCTGCTGCTACAGCCCGGGAGCTAGGTCCACGGTACTTGCCAAATATCTTCATCCCTTTGACAAGTTACAGAGGCGACCCTTTCGCGCAGCAGATCTCGATGGCTACAAGCTCGTCGGCGCGCTCCTAGCACTTGTACCTAATCTCGAGCGATTGGGCCTTCAAGTCAGGGAACCAGGGGTCATACCCTGGGACGCCGGCGCCCTCGCTACGCTAAGCGCTTCATCGGGGCTAGGAACGCCACTCTCGAACCTAAGGACGCTCGACATTTGTCCCGTAACGAGATGATGGGGCGGTTCTACCTAGGATCCTATACCGGCTGGATTCTAGAGCGGCGCAGCGGCGGGAGAGAGTGGCCTATCTACACTCAACCTTCACGGATGTGAGGGGGTTGGCTATCGTGCTAACCTACGTAGCTTGCAGATACCCCGCGTTAGCCGTAGTAGATTTCGTGACGACGACTTAGACAAGTTACTAGATTCATGTATAAACCCAGGGCTGAGGTCGTTCTTCTACGAGGTTACAGAACCCAGGGATGAACCCTGGTCGTGTATGATAGGTAATTGTGAGCTACCCCCCTCCTCTTCTCCCCCTATGCCCTGCTCCTGCTCCTCGCCTCGCCGTTCAATTCATAATGTACCTAGCTAATAACCATACTCCTCTCTACATAGACGGCGGAGACGAGCATTTCCAACCTAGCCAAGCCATCGCCCACTCCTCCAGCACAGCACTACACTCGAATCCCTGCACCTCGACCTCCGCTACCGCGGCAGTCATAGCTACGGCTACAGCTTTTTGGATGACCTGCCCGACTGGTTCAACGTCCAACCCCTCTCAAAAACGCAAACCACCTTAGCTCACTTCCCCGCCCTGAAACACCTCTTCCTTAGCGCTAGCGCTATATACAACAATAGCGCCGGAATCCACATTCCATCCCAACTAACGACGATAGAGATGACAACTTTCTAACGCGCCTCCTGCCGTCCAACGTTGAGTCACTGTGCCTGGCTGGGTCGGTGCAGAAGAGCGTCGAGGCGAGGATGGTCAGGGCGTTGGTATATCTCGCGAGGGCCGTAAGGAGGGGGGAGCAGGTGAAGGCTTTGAAGCGCGTCAAGTGCGATGTGAAGATAGTGAGAGATGGGCTGATGGAGGAGTATGGGGTAGCGGAGGCGTTTGAGGATGCTGGGGTGGATTTTGGGCTAGAGGAGTGGGAGGTAAGCGGGCCGGCGGTGCGATTTGGGGAGGGGTCGCCAGCGCCGGAGTATATAGACGACGAGGAGGAGGGTCTGTGCACTGATTTCTACGAAAGCGAGGATTATGGCGAACTTTAGGGTAGGTGGTTGGGTATATCCCGATGGACGAGATCCTGCCTCATTCTACTGATATTCCAGTTGATCAGAACTAATGCTCGCTAATTGCCACTAGTTGCCCCAGCTCATTCAGTAAATATATTAGTTCTCGTGCTATCTGGGAGCAGATAGTAAACTGGAGCAGAAACCACTGGGTTTCTGGGGGAGGCTTGATATCTAGGGCCATTGCTGTGGAGGAGCAGTGGGAGCTTGGCCATTGTCTTCACTCTTTTTTTGGGCGATCTTTCATCACGTGCAAGCCACGCTATGTATATAAGCCTCTCAGGGGCACCCGCTCAGGGGCTCCCGGGCAGGCAGGCAGGAATCAACATTCTTTTCTCAGCATTGAGGCCTCGCAGGCGGTCTCCCACGGCACACAGAGAAGAGTGCAGCTCTGACCAGAGGGCCAGAGCTGTTCCTGCTGAGAGACGCGCATCGAAAGAGGACCCAGAGCCACCATGAGCCAAGACTTGTTGAAGCCATTCCTCCCCCTAATCCACGACACCGCTGCCGCCAGACCGCTGTGACCAGCGGTAAGAGGTTGTATGCGTGTAGGTTTTAGGTGCTACGCACCAGTTTAATAGTATACAAAAAACTACTAGCACACTTAGATAGTATCCCTCGATCTAGGTTTTAGGCCTTGAACCAGTAGACGGTATTTATATACGTAGCTGGTACGAGGAGAAGTTAGCATCAGGTGAACTAGCCTAGAGAGTTGATGCACTTAGGCGTGTGAGTTAACATACCTATAATGTAGGTCGCAAAACATTCTGCATCCTTGTGTCCTAGCGGACCCTCGAGGCCGACCCCTTGAGTTATCTCCCGCATGCACTCTAAGCTTCCTGAGCTTGTTACGTATTTTTCTATCTCACGGGGACATTTGACGTCGTCTATAATATCTCTTAGCTTCGAAACACGGCAATCTGATACTTGGAGGAGGGGTGTGGTTATAAACGTCAATATATACAGTTTTATAGCAGACCGACGTAGTGGAAGGCGGTTGCGTAGGTGCTGTCATGGATCAAGGTCTTGACGAAGAATCTTTTTGCCTATATTAAGTCTAACGGCTTCCCGTTGTCCATCGCGCTGGCAATCAGAGAATCGCCTAGGGTCTTCTGCTCCTGAGTTAGAGTTTGACCGGTATGAACGTGCAGGTTCTAGTAATGGAGTCCCGCATTGACCGGTTGGAGTTCTAGGCCAACTAAACATTCTACGCGGCTAGGCAAAACACCATTTTCTCTCGGCAATTCTATGCGGTACTTGGACCGTCATGGCTTTGACGTTATCCGACGCACTAGGACGGACGGATTAGACCAGCGCTCCGTCACGCCATCGCCGTGGTCGTATAGGCGGGTACCCGGCCCCAGACGTTGCCTCGATTAAGGGATGATTGAGAGAGAGAGACCCAGTAATTCAATTCCCGTTTACCCATTGAGCTGGTGTTGTAGAATATAGTCAGGGAGACAACAATTCCTGAGAGTTGGGAGAGAGGAGGCAGTGCAGGCTCACGATTGTTCCTATTAGGGTGGTCTTCAAGGTAGGTCTTATCCTTCTAGTTGGTTGGCGACATAAAATCCAAGTCATTGCAGTAAACAGAGATATAAGGGATGCCGTCCCCAACCCATAGTACATGCGTTCCCGCCAGATAGTTGGCGAACTGGTCTCGTATAGCCTTAGCAAGACCTGATCGTAGCAACGCTAGTCAGCGCAACGCAAATGGGCGCGGTACCGCCCAAGCCCTGCCGTACATGGATGGCGATGAACTTCGAAGGAGACTTACCTAACGTGTTGGCTATCCTTTCATAGTCATCCCAGTTCCTAGGATGCTTGGGTCCTAAATAGGTTTTCGCGGGGGGCTGGAGGCCTGCTTGCGGTGACTCGTTTCTTGCAATGGTATGGGCGTCCTGGAAAGACGCGGCGAGCAATCAGCAAACTGGTTTGTGCATCTGTTGAAAACCTCTTGTTTACCTAGGGGGCAGATCTTCGAGGCAGGGCCGTGGCATTCAGGGGGGCGGTGATGGCGTAATTGTCTCCGTCGGCGTTCGACCAAAGGTCCGGCTGTGCAGCAGGAGCGGAGCTCACGCCGCAGAGCAAGCCGAGCAGGACGGAGATGAGAAAGAAGGTGGACAAACGAAGGCCTGCCATTGTGCCCAAGGTTGGTGCTGCTGACGAGGGGTTGAAAAACAGAACCTGCCTGTGCAACTTGATCCTCCTTTTGATGGGAAATGGCGCGGATGGATGAGAGAATGCAGAGGAGAGAAGCGGCCAGGATTACCATATCACATGCAATAATCCATCCCAGCAACCAGTCAGGAAGGTTGTGGTCCGGCTGCAATCCCTCGAGTCTCACACTCTGCAGGCTCACGTCATTCATGACTCCATGTTGCAGTTGTGATGCGGAAGGGGAGAGCAGTGGAGCACGCCGGCCGAGGCGTAGGGTTCCCGAGTGCACTAATGGAATGGTGAAAACTGTGCGCGTACGCGTTCCCTACCGTTTTAATCCTCAGAAAACGTCTTCATCACGTGGCCCAAGCCCTGCTGGGTCATCAATTTGAACCCAAGGTCCAGGTTCACGTTTTCACCCTCCCCACAAAGGCGACAGCTTCTGGTCTTCGTTGTTGTTCAAAGGGTGCGATTTCTTGTCCTCACAGCTACCAGTTCTGGCCCCTCTGAGCAGACACAGAACTTGTTGCAGTGATGGGCTCGAATGTATGGAAATCAGTGATTTATTGAGTTGAAGTTGAGGAAGAATTGGAAAATGGGGGCAATGGCTGCTTAATAGCCGTTGCAGGCAACAAAGGCAGGCGGAGCGGTCTTGTAAGTGCGGAAGGTCCAATCACCTCTTCGCAACAGAACTTTTTATGGGCAAATTGTCGCCTGTCATACCGCAAGCTGATTGGCTTCAGTTGTGGCCGTCGTTAAATGGGCTGGAGCACGCGTCGTTGGATCTCTCGATCGGCTGGATTAAGCCTGTTTGCTGCGCGTTGCGGCTGATTATGCGCCGCTCCGTCTGCCACAGACCGCGCGGCGGATGCTAACATGCAGAATACCTCCCGAGAAGGAGGGGTCACGCAGGTGGCCGTGTCTGGAAACACGGGCGTATATAGCTTGGAATATGGTTCGACACGTAGCGTGAGGCGAACAAACAAAGCTCACATTTAATGCTGCATTCCAGAATGGCTGTCTCGTAACATTGGCGGCAAACGGAACTCTCTGCCGGCAGTTATATGCAGGGCATCCCCCCAGCTGTTTGGCTCTTCGCCCAGCATCTGGTCGTCCCAGGTCGTTGTCAATTTCAAGTTACCTTATCCAAAGCGAACGGTGCACGACACAACTGCATCACTACAACGAAATGGCAACTCCGCAGTTTATCTGCGCGAACTGGAACCCGGACAGCACTGAATACAAGAAATCCGGTCGGTACAGTTACAAGAACTGCCTTCTCTTGTTGGTATGTCATGACAGCCTATCTAGGTACACAGCCCCTTTCCCTTTTCCTGAACGGGAGTTCTTCTAGTACTGCGGGCCAGATTGTCAAAAGGCCCACTGGCCCATTCACAAAACGGATTGCAAATCGCCTTTGGGCAAGCAAACATGGAAGCCCGACTGGGTTCTGGAGAACCGAGCTCCGAGCTTTGTCAGAGAGGGACCAGGAGTGCAGTTTGGGGGGAAGAAGTACCTCTGGGCAACGTTCCCGCTCTTGATGTTCTTCAACTCGGATCAAACGAAGGAGAAGATTATGGAGGGCAGTTAAGGCTCTTGTTCGCGGTATGTTCTTGGTTCAACTTGGTACTATTCATCCCAAGGCAGATGAAGCCTGTAGCTTCCGGAGACCTTCAAAATGTCGTCAAGACTATTGCCCAGCTCTCTAGCAGCTACTCAGGGTCTGTCGAGATTACAATGAACGACCAGGATCTTGATGTCGTTGCACGCAATGCGATAATGCTTCTTGTTGCCCTCGTGGTTGACAACATCGACGAAGCGGTCGACTGCATCATCCACGTCTGGTACTCGGCTCTCATACGCAAGTCCGACCTTGACATCCTCCAAAACGGATCCGTCCTCTCATTGAAAGCGTGTGTGAAAAGATGGAGAGCGAAACACCCAGCAGTCTTCTGTCAAGGGTCTGGACGTTCGGGCAGCGCTCCCTAAGGCTTGAGTTGGAGAAGTCCTCCTGGGATCGCCTTTTGACCTTCATGGATGTGCCACTAGGCTTAACAGTGCAACGGGCGCAGCAATCCGCACGGCTGTTACCGTTGCTGACTCGAGGAAGGACTATCGTGATCGACATCTCCTTTACCAATCTTCGTCCCATCGCATCGCGAAGAAAAGCTTCTGGGAAGACGGACTCCTGCTCCCGTTCGGGTCTCAACACGATGACTTTCAAGAACCAAACCCGTAAGTAATAAAGGTACCAAGATGGTTCACGAAGCGGTGTTCTAACACAAGTCTGCATAGCACCTTCTTCCAGGATACCGACACCTGGCCCATGCATGATTATGCTGACCCTCTTAACGGATGGTCTTTGAAGGAAGTTGAAGAATGCCCGAGTGGGCCTGCGACTGCTGATATTTACGGCAAGCTCTTCTACCACGTGGGCGCAATGCTTCGGGCCTTCCTTGTTCGTCTGTCGGGCTTGCAAGCCACTTTTCGACTTTTCAGATGGATGCCTCTGATCTTGCCGATCATCTTGAGAGCGGTTCATTCGACCGTATCGAGGTAAGGAGGTGTTAAAGGCCAGGTCAAGCCTAGGTCTGCCAGCCCCTGGCAAATGCTGATCCGCTTCGCAAAGGTCTCCAATATTTCGGATAGCGGGTATCTTGGGATACATCACACCATCGCCTTCATGGCGCCTTTGCTCCAAGGCCCGCTCGTCAACCCACACGCGACTCTCATCACTCTATTTATGAACGCCGTTGACGAGAACACAACCGACGAAGACCGGATTGCCGACTTGGCTCCGCATAGCTCAACGATGGAACGGCTTCTCAAGTACCTCCCGCGCAAGGGAATGCCAGCCAGCCAGTTTGATCCCGAGCTCATGAAGCTCTACTTCTCTTGTGACATTGTTGCAAACCATGAACACGTCTTCGATCTGTAAGCAGTGGCCAAACGAATTGGCTCCTCTCATTACTGCTATGAATGACAAACTATGCCAAAAGCTTCGTAAAGAATTTCATGCTCTCCGAGGCAGCACAGTTCTTTGGTGCCGCGATGAAGGAGAAGCACACCATCATTGAGAAATGGCCATTCAGACTGAAGCTCCGGCCTGGTCATCCCGGAGCCCAGGAAGAATTTGCTCAACTGCTAGCTGGAGGGGTCTCGGGAAAGGAGCGCTACGTGGAGTGGAAGAGGATTCCCATGTATGAAGACGTGGTTAACAGTAAGTAGGTAGTGAGTTAGCTACCTCCTGAAATCGTGACTCCTTGGGCTGAGTTCCCAAGTTCCAAAACCGACCTCACTCACCTCTGGGGAGTGCGCGTAATCCGTGGAGATCCGGTCAAGAGCATCGATTAGGGATTCCTCGCCCCTGTAATACCAGACATGCAATTAATTAGAACCGCCCCAAATCAACTAATTCAACGACACAAGCTGAAGCCTGATTATCAGTACAACACCAAAATCTAAGCCTCACACAACGCATTCAAGAGGAAATGACCCTCAATACCCCCCCCCCCCTTTTTTTTAAAAAAAAAAGGCCACAAGACCCCCGCGCCGAACTCCGATGGCCCAGGCTGTCGTAGACTATTACCGCTACCATCTCTTCGAGATTGAGAGACATTAACGGCGGACGCGGGAGGGGTTTCGTGATGACGAAACCGCAGCATCCACACCCCCGATATCAACACCACTGCGTCCAAGACAAGTGAAAAATGCTTGGATCAAGCAGTAGATCTGGAACACGAGATGAGGTACGGTGCCGGACATGTCGTGGAAGCATGAACAACACAGTCTAAAGAGATGCTCCGAGGGGGCTGGGTGACGATCTCGGTCCTGAAGAGGCGGGCGGCCCTGATGACAAGCATCACACATGTTGCCTCCAGACCTACGGTGACGGGACTTCCAGGTTACTTCCACGGCTGCACCTCTTCGAGCCTGGTCAACCTTCTGAGTCAAGCCAGATGCCGGGGTCTCGTGGGCTAAATCTCTCGGTACAAGAAGCGCCTTCTGCCAAATTGTCACCATTTCCAGGCGACGGAGCCGGCAATTCACTCTCGTTTCAAATCCACGTAACTGCACCGCAAGGGGGAGCCAAAAAGCCAGTTATGCCGCTCGTCGGACGCAGCCCCGGCGCCGCACGGGGTAGTCGTCCAGACAGAATCACTAAACGTCAAACCTGCAGCTCTTAAGCCGATTCGTTCCAGCCAGGGTATCCGAGACTCGCAAACCGGGACGGCCCGCCCTTTGGGGGCAACAGGAACCTGCCGAGGCGCCGGCCAAAGCTGGGCCGCCGGTGACCAAGCCAGACGTTGCTGAACTCCGCCGAGTAACGAGTATACCTCCTCAAAGGAGCCGGCGACTACAGGCGGCCGAGGATAACAAGCCTGCGAAAACCGATGTAGTCCCAGATCAACGCTATATGGCTCGTCGTAGCACCAGGCGCACGAGTGCTGGTGTACGAAAACCTTCTGCGTCGAAGCCTGAGGGAGTTACCAATGGGCGTCCGAGAAACACCTGGTGGAGAACAGGGTAGGTGTTGCAGGAACAACAGCCTTGTAGTCAAGTTGATGATATTGTTGTTGTTGAAGGAGGAAAAGAAGCCCAGGGTAGAAGGTGGTGGATGAAACCGCTATATGGTCGGTCACGTGCCACCACGCAACACCCCCCACAGACAGCCACCTCTGCCCCCAAAGTAAGGCCATTCCCAACCTTCCTTTGGGTAACTAAATACAAATCTATAGTATTGAATGCCCAGTCCTTCTAGGTCCTCCTATAGTCACGTGGTTTTGTTTAAAATTGAGGTTCTCTACGGAAATCGCATTTTTGAGCGATTCTAGAGCCTGAGCCTTTATAGGCCTCCTAGTCAAACAAGTTGATCAAGTTGATCAGATCTATCCGTATCAATCCATCGTAGGTACGTTCAATACCCTCAATCCGACTACGGGATCCTCTTTGTAACTATGCCCAACAACCTACACGAATTTGGCGTATTTCTTATACATCAGTGGTTTCGTCAGGCCATCCGCCGCCATTTCGATGCCCTTGACGTGAGCCACCTTTAGACGGCTACGCTACGCCTGCTCAATGATCCATTTATACCGAATGTCGATATAGCGGGTCCTAGCAACATGAGAGGGTTTATAACGGTAAGATAAGCGTTCAGGCTATTAGTGAAAATGATCTATAGCGACGATTGGGGTATACTATAGTCCTCGAGAATCTTCGCCACCTATAGGGCTGACTAACCTACAGGCATGAGGTTTATAAATTCGGCTTCCGTAGTTGATAGGGCAACGAAGGTCTGCTTCTTGGTCTTCTATAGAATAGGGCCACCTACTACAAACACTATATGGCCACCTATTGAATGACGAGAGGGCTGCTGATCCGCCCAACTTGTATCGGCGAAGGTGATGAGCTTAAGGTCGTCGCTATCAAGATGGCCGCCGAATTCTAGGCCTTCATCGACCGTGCTACGCAAATACCGAAAGAGGTGCTTCATAAGATCGAGGTAGGCTTGCGAAGGCCCTGAATTTGCCTCGCATAGGCGTGATGTAGTATAGCTAATGTCTGGCCGCGTGCCGTAAGTCACTCAATTGATCGACCCCGTTTTCTTTATATAACCTTTTTGCTCTATCATCAAGGGCTCCTATATAGTAGGAAGCTTGAACTTGTTCGGCTAGGGTATCGGGCGTAGGCGTATAGTCCTATATCCCAACCTTCTTCAAGAGGGTCTTGATGTAGGATGACTAGGAAATGAAGATCTTCCTAGCTGGGCGATCACGCACTATATCAAATCCTAGAAACCGTTGAACCTCGCCTATCTCCTTAAGATTATAGATAGCGCGTAGGCGGTCCTGAATATCGTTGATGGCCGCAATAGCTATAGTAGCAATGAGGAGGTCATCTACGTAAAGGATAACCAAGATGTTGCGATCCTTGTAACGAAAGAGGTATAGGTCTGATAGTAAGGCTTCGAAGCCTAGGGATTCCATTACTAGCTTGATAGCGAGGAACTAGTATAGTGGGCTCTAGCGCAAGCCATATATAAGCCTTATTAAGCTTGCAGACGTACCTAGGCGGTTTGCCTAGACCTGGCGGTAGTTCGACGTAGTACTCGGCGTCCTTAGGGATAGGCGCGTTAAGAAAGGCGGTTTTGAAGTCAAATTGATAGTATTCGAGGTCCTTGACTACTACCAAGGTAAAGAAGGTCTTGACGGTAACGCTATTGACAACGGCAGCGTAAATATCCTAGGCGTCCTAAGAGCCCTGGTCGAAGTTGCTATAAACAACCTATCTAGCGCGTAGTATCGTAGTGCTAGTATCCGGATCGACTTTCTCGTTAAATACCTATTTGCTAGGTAAGACCGTTATTCCCTGGCGTTTAGGAACCAAGTTATAGACCTTCTTAGCGATCAAGCTGTCGTCCTGCTACCTTATAGCTAGAAGCTAGTAATCGTTGAAGTTGCTAAGGCAGGTCGCCTGACGGTAGTTCTATAGGAAATCCGCGCGGCGAGAGGTCTCAATATCGTAGACGGCTTTGATGTATGATAGCGTCAGGGTAATTAGTAGCGCAGGCGTAGGAGGTTCAATAAGGTAGGCCGAATAGAAGCTCTACCCTAGAAGTTGACCTTTAGCGAGTTTGGCGTAGTAACCTTCCTCCCTACTAGTTCCGTATTTAGCCTTTTCGCGCCTTGGTTGGGAACTCTAGCCTTGAGTGGATTCATTAGGTTGATTAGCCGACCCCCCCATTAACTATATTATCATTGACGTTGTAGTAGGTTCGTCGGGGTCCTTATAGGCTGCTGTGACGGAGAGCGCACCCAGGGTGCACCCAAGGCGCACCAAAGGCGCACCTGGGTTGGGTTGCAAGTACGCTTCCGCACTGGGAATAGCTTCCTGGCAGGGGGTTCCCCCTTTTCCTACGCATCGCGGGGCCTATATTCCTACCTTTCCCTCTCTCTCCTCAGCTTTCGATTAGCAGAATTGAGTAGTATTTGCTAGCGCCCTTAAGCCTCGCCTAATATTGCTCGTCTCTTATAATCGAAAGCTCAAACCTACTGCCTAGGAAGGCTCAAGAATATCCTACCAAAAGAACTGTCTAGCAGCTAAAGGCGCCGACCGAACCGAAGAACGACCTATAGCTACGTTGCGCGCCCTGAACGAAGAAGAACCGTCTAGTAGCCGAAGGCGCCGACCGAACTAAAGAACTAGTAGCTATATTACGCGCCCTAACTAAATAAAGTGCCTAGCTACGCTACGCGCTAGTAATGAACCTGAAGAATCGAAGAAGAATAGCCTAGCTATATAACGCGCCCTAAAGAACCGAAACGGCTACTTAAAGCGCTTAAAGAAGCGAAGAATCGAAGAACCGACTATAGCTATACTATACGCCTAGAGACCAACGAATAAAGCTACATAATAAACCCGAACGACCTATAGGATACTCCTACTACTAAGACACCTACCTTTATAGGCATTAAAGAAGTTGCTAAGCGCTCCGCTTACGCGAAAGGAAAGTAGAAGACGAAGAATGATCTCGCTACTAAGCTAGCTACTAGAGAGGCTGAGCTAGCTTAGCGAGACGCCTAGATTGCTAAGCTATATTAACTACTCGCTAACGCCTATAATGGCGCCTATTAGGACGAAGAACCCGAAGATACGAGCGAACGAGAAAGATAGATACGCGGCTAGACTAAAGATATCGAGCATCCTATACTAGCGGGCGCTAGCTAGAAGAGCGATAGGCTCCTAGACCCTCCTATCTTTTATAATAAGGCCGATAAGGATATGATGAAGTTTGAAGTATAGCACTAAGCTATCTCGAAGAAGCTGGAAGTCAACGCCAATCGCTTTGCCAACGATATAGCTAAGCAAGCGTATATTGAGAGCCGCATTAGTAGTAGGGCAGCCGACGTATTAGCGCCCTATTTACGGGATATTTATCCTAACCCGGTTTCCTCTTTATATAAGCTCCTAGACTACTTATAGCGTAAATACTCGAACCCGAACTAAGTCGAAGAAGCCCTCGATGTATTTAATAGGCTCAAGCTAGCGGCCTCTATCAACTTCGCCTCTTTCAAGAATGACTTCATTAGGCTAGCTAGTGAATAGGCTATAATAAGTTAAGTAGAAGGCTGAATTCTATAGCCGACTTACCCCTATGCTATAGACTATAGTAGCGCTTCTATATATAGATCCTATAGTCGATTTCGACTAGTTTGCTACATTATATTCGAACATCGCCTTAATTAATAAGCAGGCTATAGGCTAGACGACGGAGCTACGCTAGGAACCTATATACGGTATATATAGTAGAGGTAGTAATCGCTATAGTAATCGCCTAATAATCCCCGTACTTGCTAAGCTGAACGCCGACGATATCTGGCGGTTATACGACGAAGGCTATTACTTTGTCTGCTAGGAAAAGGGGCATCTATCGAGGGACTGCCCTAAGAGAGCCGTAAAGCTAGCCCGCACTACCAACCCTAACTACGAATTTCGTATTGCATATCTATAGTCCTAATAGGCATCCAACTTAGTACCTTCCCTCTAATTTAGTAATAGCGAGCTAGAATAGTATCTACTATAAAGAACTTAGCGATTTAGAAAACTGAATACCCTAGGTAAAATTAACTCCCTCCTAGGGATGAAATCGACTATAGTATAGAAGAATCTAGACTTCCTCGCGAGGTATCTTAGCGGCGAGCCTTTTCTTACCTCCTATACCTTGTTATTCAATAGAAGTTCGTTGACTACCCGCAATACTTAGTCGATATAGGAGTAAATAGTTACCTCTTTATTAATAGGAAGTTTGGCAAGCAACTAGTTAAAAGCTAGGTTATAAGAGGTTCTCTAACTTTGAACCTCACCTATTAGGGGCTTTAATAGTTCTATCTCCTAGATTTCAATCTACTTTAAGAGCGCACCTAATAGTCTAGAATGAACGATTGAGAACAAATAGCTAACTGTCGTCGACTTGTTATACGAAGTCATTATCGGCCGGAAATAGCTCGACTTCTATAATATATTAGCCGATTATAGACGCCGAAGACTACTATTCCCGCCTAAGTAGGAACCTGACCCTAATTGGAAAAGAAAGATAATATATAGTTGGACTAGTCACCTACGAAGCTACTAGACCTAAAGGATATCGAGGATATCCGACGCTAGGAAAGACTAATAGAAGAAGAGGACTATCGCCGCTATATAGGCCGAGCTATAGTCAAGAAGCGAATCGCTAAACTAGAAGTGTAGGCGAATATAGAACCTGGACTTAGAAAGCACTAAAGAAAGTAACGATTTTGCCTTAGCTAGCCGAACCCTTAAAGTCCCGACTAGCTACGCCGTAAGATAAGGGCGTTACTAAGATAGAATGGAATCTTTAGGATCTTCCTCCTCTAACTAGGTAACCCGAGGAAGTAGAACCCTAGAAGCTAGCAACGACGGTTGATCTATTAAAGTAGGGCGTTAATGCCTAGGGGCCCTATATCCTACGTCGTAATGCCGTTGGCTAGTATAAGTCCTGACCCCCTAATATTATAGTGATTAGTGCCGCTACCTTCTAGCAAATCAGCCGAAAAAAGGGGCAATATATAGCTGCAACGGGTATTACTATACTCTACGAAATCGATAGGATCCTAGAGCTGAAAACGACCCTAGGGAGCGAGGATAAGCAATTACATTGATAGGCACTCGAATAGGTGCCCGCTTGCTACTATAACTTCCTCGATGTATTTAGCAAGGCCGAATCCGATATACTACCCCTATTCCGATTGAATATAGACTATAAGATCGAACTTCTACTAGGATTGGACCTAGGAGACCTTAGCTATACTAGCTTATAGAGGCTCTCTACTAAAGAGCTAGAAGCGGCCTAGAAATATATTACCAAGAACCTATAGAAGGGCTTTATCGAGCTAAGCAACGTATTGTAGGCGGCCCTAATCCTGTTTACCATTAAGGGCGATAGAAGCCTTTACTTCTATATCGACTACTATAAGCTAAATACGATGACTAAGAAAGATTAGTACCTACTACCTCTAATTGACGAGACCTAGCCTGAATTGCCTAAGCGAAGATCTTTATAAAGATTAATATCTAGCAAGCCTTTTACTAGATTCGAATTAGCCCTAAATATAAGGACTTAACGACCTTTTAAATATAGTATAGCGCGTACAAGTTTAAAGTGATGCCCTTTAGCCTAACCAACGGACCTGCAACCTTCTAGCGGTTTATCAATAATACGCTAATAGGCTACCTCGACGACTTCTATAGCGCCTATATCAACGATATCCTGATCTTCTTAGCTATATAAGAGGAGTATAAGACTACGTTCGCCGTATCTTAGAACGCCTATACGAGGCTAGGTTGCAGGCCGACTTGAAGAAGTGCGAGTTCTATATTATAGAGACCAAGTTCCTCGGGTTTATCGTTGGGACTAATGGTATTGCTCCTAATCCCTAGAAGCTAGAAGCGGTCCGCGATTAGGAGGTTCTAACTACCGTTAAGCAGGTACAATCCTTCCTTAGCTTCTATAACTTCTGTAACGGGCTGAGCCCTGTGGTGGCCTCGGCAACCCTTGGCCGACCCTAACCCTCATTGAGCACCCTGCCCTGAATGTCAACACCAATATCGTGGGTAGCGACCCTCATCGTGCCTACCCCTTTTAGGTTGTTGCCTTCCTCTAGTCAGGTAGAGGCCACGTCACCCACTTTGCTATACCCTTCCCACTCTTCCTCGTTCCCTTTCTTTCTTCTTCTTCTTCTTCTTCTCTCTAAGATTGGATATTTGTAGAGTCGTCATCAGATAGTTGAAATATACTCCTAAGACCGTTACATTATATCTAATCTTCCTCTTTTCGCAAGAATAGAGTATTCACTAGGCCTACGAATCATTTATATTGCCGTCTACAAGAAATCGTAGACGCGACTATTATGAAGCAAGTCCGAGTCGTTATCTAGGCGACATAGCACTATTCGGTTTACAAGATATCGGCATCTATTCGGTTAAGCGAGGAGCAATATCTCGGCGCTTATACCAAGTAAGCTACGACGTTGCCCGTAAGACACTAGCTTTAGGGCTAGTTAAGCCGTACGTCGGATAGCGAGATACTGGCCTATAGGACTAGTTGAGCTAATAAAGAGACTCCTATCCTCTGCAAGTAGACGGTCGAGAATTACGAGGCTTATTATCGACAAGGCAATAGAGCAATACCTAGGCTATAAGCTTCGGCAATATAGGAGGGTCACGTATCCTATATTTCTAACTATACGCTATAAGGGCGAAGACCTCGAGCCTAAAGGAGCCGAGTAGCTAGGTACGACTAGAATACTATTAGAAAGTCCTTAGTAGGCGAGGTATATCAGGAAGCCCTTAGTAGGCGAGGCATATTGGAAAGCCCTTAGCAGGCGAGGTATATCAGGAAGTCCTCTACTAAGCGAGGTATAATAGAAAGTCTTAATAGACAAGCATTACGATGTCGACAACTAACGACAATCCTATAAGCGAGGGCGGCCAAGAAGCTATAGCCCTAACCTAGATCCTCTAGCTACTCTCGGCCTAAGCAGCGTCTAGTCGAGATTGAAAACCGCTAAGCTATAGAGAGCGAGATATACTAGATACGTATCTAAGCTATCTAGGAAGGCCTCGCCTCCCTACAAACCTAGTCCGCTCCAACCTTCGAGACTACCCTATAGGTAACGATACCTCCGCCGCTACCTATAGCGACTATTATACTAGCCTCGCCTCCTAGCTAGACAGAAGAAGATAATACTCCTAGATCCTCTGCATTTCGATAGGAACTAGAAGAAGTACCGAAACTAGAGGCTAGAAATAGAAGGAAAACTATATACGGATAGCTGCTTTTAGGCTCTATATAGATTAGTTCACTTACATCTACTCCTAGCTAGGGGACTTACTATAGTCAATGGCAGCTACTTTCTACGAGAGCGGTAGCCTAGAGGGCGCTTACAACCCTATAGCCTTTCTATAGTACTTGACCGCGACGTACGAGGACCCTAATATCGCCTAGTATACCCTTAATAATTTAGATTAGATGACCTAGAGCAAAACGGAGTCGTTCGTAGCGTTCTACCTACGATTTGAGAAGCAGCTTATAGACGTAGGAGGGGCTATATAGCACGACGCTATCTAGATCAACTACCTTAGGAAGACCCTTAACGAAGAGATAAAGGACCTCCTCGTCTCGATGCTCCACCTCCTAGCAGATTATCTAGGATTTATATAAGAACTTTACCTCCTAGGAGCTAACATCGATGCCTAAAGAACTACCTAGAGGAGGGTAGACAAGATAGCCTCTATATCCTTACAGGTAGGGAACCCTTCTCCTAACTAGAGGGCCCTAAGAACCAAACTCTCGAGTACGCCTCCCTAAGATATTATAGACTAGGAGCCTACAAGGATTAGTAGGGCAATACAAAAGTAGAACGAGGAATTAGCTAGCAAGCGAGCAAAATAGGCTAATAGGAAGGAAATGGAGTTGCGCTATAAAGAAAAGCGGTGCCTATAGTATAGAAGGAAGGGTTGTTAGATTATAAATGCCTATCCTTCCTCTATAGCGTCCTAGTATATCAACCTAGGCTCGTATTAAGAAATTGCACCCTAAGCTCCTAAGGATTGAAGAACTAGTAGATATAGATAGGGACTCTCCAACTAGGAGGAGGAAAGCGATGAGGAGTTAAAAGATTAGCTCCTAGTGAAGTCGTCGTTAGGAGTACTTAGAGGCAATACGGGAGTAGAAGAGAATAGAGAAGAAGATAGATAGCCCCCCTATTTTTATATTACTTTAGCATTAATAGAACTTTTATTACTAAAGCCTTTATCGATAGCGGATATTTGTCTTATACCACTATTAGTCTCTCCTTTATAAAAGCCTACGCCTCCTATATATTCCTATCCCTACGCGACCTTGAGCAAGTCAACGTGTAGTCAAAGGCCTTATTCGATATAAGCCTATATAGATTCTAATATCGATGGATATAAATAGAACTACGTCTTCTTTTACGTTATCCTAGACTAGAAGGACGATGTATTCTTAGGCGGCCGTAGATAGACGCTAGGATGTAACCATCTCCCCTTCTTAGAAGGAATTAAGGATTAGGACCTCGGGGCTAGTGATTAAAGGAAAGGAGCTAAGGGAGGGAGCTACCCTATTAGTCTCCTAATAATCGGCAAGCGTATTTGGAGCTCTTATAAAAGAGATCTAGAAGAACCTAGAGAACCTGCCCTAACTAGAAGGAGCCTATTAGGTTATTCGTAGCTAGCCTAGTAGATATCGAAAAAGCCCTAGCACCGAAGAAGTATAGAGACCTAGATAGAAGCTGCTATAATACTACTACGAATTCCTTCCCTCTTCAACTAAAATGCTATAGACTAGCTACTACCTACTAACTAGAGGTAGACTACGAAATTCCTTTAGAAAAGGATAAGAAAGACAAGAAAAGCCCCTACCTTAGGAGCTACTTTATAGGATATCGAGGGAGGAATTAATCGTCCTATAGAAAACCCTTATAGAACTTCTTAATAAGAACTTCATCTAGGCAAGTAGCTTGTTAGCCTTAGCCCCTATTTTATTTATAAGAAGCCTAGAGGTGGATTACGCTTCTATATCGATTATTGTAGGTTGAACGCCATTATATATAAGGACTAGTACCTACTCCCTATAATTAACGAAACCTTTAGGTCTCTATTAAAGGCGAAATGGCTCACGAAGCTAGATATAATCTCTATTCTATAAGATATAGATCAAGGAGGGAGACAAGTGGAAAACGGCCTTTTATATGATATAGGCTTTATAAATAGCTAGTTACCCCCTTCGGCCTAACTAGTACGCCGGCTACCTTCTAGCACTATATTAACAAGACGTTATAGGAGTATCTCGATGAGTTCTGCTCGGCATATATAAAACGTTATTATCTACTCCATTAGTTCCCGCTCCGACTATAGGAGGAAAGTTAAAAATAGTTATAAAAAGACTCTAGGAGGCGGGTCTCTAGGTTATATCGATAAATGCAACTTCGAGGTGAAGAGCATTAAGTATCTAGGGTTCATCGTCGAAGCTGGGAAGGGGATCTATATTGACCTAGAAAAAATTAAGGCGATTAAGTAGTAGGAGCGTCCTAAATCCGTTAAGGGAGTTCGTAGGTTTATTAGGTTTGCTAACTATACTAAGAGTTTGTCCCGAACTTCTTAATAGTAATGCCCTTAACTACCCTTACTAAGAAAGGAGTCCCCTTCACCTAGTCACCCTAGTACGAGGAAGCCTTCGAGCAACTTAAAACCCTCCTTATTAGCGCCCCTATCCTAGCCTAGTAGGATCTAGACTAGAAGATAGTAGTTGAAATAGACTCCTTAGGATACGCGATTAGAGGAGCACTTTCTTAGTACGACGACGAGGGAATCTTACGACTAGTAGCCTTCTTCTCGAAGAAGAACAACGCGGTAGAGTGCAACTACCCTATATACGATAAGGAGCTCCTAGCCGTTATACGATGCCTTGAATAGTAGGATGCAGAGCTATAGAGTATACGTCCTTCGAGATCTAGACGGACTATAAGAACCTCGAATACTTTTAGAAGAAACGATAGTTAAGCGAGAGGTAGGTCCGTTAGGCAGAGATCCTCGCCTAATATAAACTTCAAGCTAAGATACTAGCCTAGTAGAGAAGTAGTAGTCCCCATGCCCTCTCGAGGAGAGAATAGGAATATAGCGATAGATTTGACGAGCGCCTAGTAGGGCGTTGCTTCTAGTTGTTGAAAGCTTAGAAAGGCCGTATCTCTATATATCGAGCCTAGATCAAGACCCTCCTAGATACGGCGGTAATAGGAGAATTGGAGCCTCCCTCTAGTTAGCCAAGACGAAAGTCAATGTAGGATTTATAAGGGCTAGCGACTAGGATAGAGATAACGACAACGCTACTAATAAGTCAGACCTACTAGAGAATCCGTTCGCTAACGGCCTACTTAAGAACCTCTAGAACTAAGGACTTGAAGCTAATAAGCGGTACTAGTTAATCCGCTAGATAGTTACCTAGGGGGAAAGATAACTACCCTTAGTAGGGACTACCTATCTCGATTTCAGTATTCGATCGACGAAGGAAAACGACTCTATTAGAGGGGACGGATTTAGGTCCTATTCTTCGAACTACTACGCACTCGAATTATTTAAGAGATATATACGTAGCTCTCTCTAGTCACCTAGGTAGAGACCTTACTAAACTATTGATTGCCCGCAACTTCACTTAGCCTAGCCTTAGCCAAGATGTCCGAAAGTTCCTCTAGAACTACGACGTTTATAGAAGGATAGCGATATAGAGAGAGAAGCGAAGAGGCTTATTAAAGCTACTACCTATCCCTGAACGAATTTAGAATAAATTTCAATGGATTTTATCTAGATTACCCCTATCCCCTAACTAGGCGGATATAATTATAGTCATTACTAACCGCCTATCGAAGAGTATAATATTCGAAGCTATAGTGTCAACAACGACCAAAGTCGTAGCCGACGGCTACTTAAATGCCTAATTCGATATTATAGTCTCCCCTTAGCGATTGTCTTAGATAGAGGCCCTCAATTTATTAGTCTTATATAGAAACGGATTTATAAGCTCCTTAAGATCACCCGGCGGCTATTCAATAGCCTTCTACCTAGAAACTAACGTGTAACGGAACGAGCCAACTAGGTACTAGAGCATTACCTTTGCTACTATATAATATACTAGCAAGATGACTAGGCGGACCTATTGCCTATAGCAATGTTATCAAACAACTGAACTATAATATCGATGGAATCAGCCCCTTTTTCCTAACGTATAGCTATAATGTAGATCTTCTTGACCTATCTAGAGGGCGGGAAGCACTACAAATTACTAGAAGGTCCCTAGTAGCCTGTAGAGAAGCTTTCGTCGCTAAGCTCAAAGAGGCAATAGAAGTGGTACAAGCCGCGATAGCTGCTATATAGGTAGTAGGAAGAATACGTAAACCGAGACCGGCAAGTAGCTGAATAGTTCTATAGGAGATAAGGTCTAGCTCCGCCTAAGGAATGTCAAGACTAGCCGGCTTCGAAGAAGCTCGACTAGCAACGCCAAGTATATAGTCATAGAACTAATCGGCTCCTACGCCTGCCGCCTAGATATACTACCAGGCATTTACAATGTCTTCTACGTTATATAGTTGAAGAGAGCTGGCGATGACCTACTACTATTATAGAGGCAGGATGATACCCAACCCTAGCAATACTAGAAGATAGCCTAGATAGCGAGAAGGAATGGCAAGTCGAGGAAATCCTCTAAGCTAAGATAATAAGAGCCGGAACTAGAGTACAAGTCAAGTAGGTGGGCTACGTATAGCCTATATAGGAACCCCTAAGCGCCTTCCTGAGACGGAGGCTCTAGACCGGTTTAAGGCTATATACGGAAGATAACGGCGGACGATTCCCCCCCTAGGGAAGGAGGGGGGTAATTAATGGGCTAAGCCCTATAGTAGCCTCGGCAACCCTTGGCCGACCCTAACCCTTATTGAGCACCCCTGCCCCTAATGTCAACACCAATCGTAGGTAGCGACCCTTATCGTGCCTGCCCCTTTTAGGTTGTTGCCTTCCTCTAGTCAGGTAGAGGCTACGTCACCTACTTTGCTATGCCCTTCCCACTCTTCCTCGTTCCCTTTCTTTCTTCTTCTTCTTCTTCTTCTCTCCAAGATTGGATGTACTCGTAGAGTCGTCATCAGATAGTTGAAATACACTCCTAAGACCATTACAACTTCTATCGCCGTTTCGTCTACGAGTATAGGTATATCGCCCGTCCCCTGACCAACTTAACTAAGAAGGACGCCCCCTTTATTTAGACGTAAGATTGCTAATACGTATTTGAGGAGCTGAAGGAGCGCCTCCTCGCTAGACTAGTTCTAGCCTACTTTCAATATAGCCAGCCAACCCGCATTAAAACCGATGCTTCGTAAGGCGTAGTTGTAGGAGTGCTATCCTAGAAGTAGGACGACGGCTAGTAGCATCCTATAGCCTACTTCTTAGAGACGATATAGGGCGCCGAGCTCAACTACTATATCTACGACAAGGAGCTCCTAGCCGTAGTTCGGGCCTTATAGTATTAGAGGGCCGAACTAATTGGTCTATAGAGCGAAGAGCCTTTTCTGATTGTTTCCAACTATAAAGCATTGAAGTACTTTAGTATAAAAGAGGCTATTAAATATCCGCTAGGTAGGATAGGCTAAGCTACTCTTATAGTACAACTTCTATATTACGTACTAGCTAGGAAGTAAGAACGCCGCCGCTAACGCCCTCTCCTAGAAGATGGAAGACGCCGCTATATAGAAGGCTAAACGCGGGCATACTGTACGATGCAAATTTTCGCCCTAGTATAGGCCGGGGGCCAGGCTATATAGGAGCCGATAGCCGCGACGATTATAGCCCTCGACGAAGGTATTGCCCTACCGCCGGGCTCTAGTTTCTAACTAGTTAACAATCTCTTGGAGGCTAACTATATATCACCCGAGTTAGACGAGTGACGCGATCAAGCGCGTATAGGCTACTCCGAGTTTGCCCTCCTAGGCGACTAGCTACTCCTATATAATAGTAGACTAGTTATACCCGCGGCCGGATACTTGAGGACCCGGGTCATCTAGGAGGTATATAGCCGACTAGTTACAGCTCACCCTAGCTAGAGCAAGACCAAGAAGCTAGTAGCCGCCTAGTACTAGTGGCTGAGGATAAGCGGCGATATCAAGATCTTCGTCGACAATTATATACTATGCCGATTGTCGAAGCACCTACGCGATAAGATCCCTAGGCTATTACGGCTAATCCTACTACTATAATGGGCCTAGCAATATTTGGTTATGGATTTCAACGAACTGCCGCTAGACCGCTATAGTTATAACAACGCGTTGGTTATAATCGATCGACTAATAAAGGCATCGTGGACCGTTCTATATAAGAGAAGCGCTACTACCCGCGACGTAGCGAAGATATACTACGAGGGCCTATATCGAGTATACGGCTTACCAAAGGAGATTATTAGCGACCGAGGGCTATAGTTCCGAGCCGAGTTTACTAACAAGCTATCCCGGATCCTTGGGATCGAATAGAAGCTGGCTACGGTAGGGCACTCCTAGACTACTAGGCAGGTCGAAAACCTCAATCAATATATTAACTAGCGGTTGAGGCCATTCGTTAGCTACTTTCAAGATAACTAGTCTCGCGTAATCCCGGCTCTCGACGCCGTCTAGATAGGCCTTCTATATAATAGTACTAGATTATAGCCGTATAAGGTCTTATTCGGCTTCCTAATACCGATGCCGTTTAACTAGGAATCCCGAATATAGGATTTCGACGACCCCTAGGAGCAACTAAACTACGAATCGGCATAAGAGGCGGCCCGCTAGATCTAGGGTTACGTCGACTATGCCCGGCAGATGATCACGAAGGCCTAGGAGAAATAGGCAGGGTAAGCGAATCGATACCGTTGCGAGCCAGATTTCGACGTCGGCGATAATATAGTTATTATTAAGCAGTCCCCGAACTAACTAGCCGGCTAAGCGACAAGTTATCCTTCCCCGTTATATAGTAACACTATAGGATCCTTAAGAAGACTGCTACGGGGGCCTACGGCTCGAACTTCTAGAATCCTAGCGTAGATCGACCGAGTTTATAGCTGACCAGCTACGGCGGTACCCAAATAACCCGTTGCTAGGGCAAGCTACCGAGAATCTGCCCGGTAAAGATATAGCTAGCTAAGAGGAATAGGAAGTTGAAAGGATCCTCGCTAGCCGGACCCATTACGGCAAGCTATAGTACTAAGCCTAGTGGCGCGGCTAGGACCCGGACCCAACTTGGTATCTAGCGTCAGACTTCTAGAACGCGCTGGCGGCCCTAAAGCGATTCCACGATGACTACCCGGACCAGGCTAGGCCCCCGATCCGGCTTAACGAGTGGTTGCTGGCTACGGCCGAGGACCGGTATATGGAACCTTACCTGGATGATGACAGGCTAGTGGCTGAGGGCCGGCGCCTACGGCGCTTATAATGGAAGAAATAAGGCCCCGAAACGACGATCTTGTAGTCGGCTTAACAATATAGTACGGGGTACTGCTTTCGACCTCTCTAGCTAGTAAAGCTCGAGGCGAGCTTTTTTAGAGGGGGGGGTTATGACGGAGAGCGTACCTAGGGCGCACCTAAGGCGCACCAAAGGCGTACCTAGGGTTGGGGTTGCAAGTACGCTTCCGTACTGGAATAGCTTCCTGGCAGGGGGTTCCCCCTTTTCCTATGCATCGCGGGGCCTATATTCCTACCTTTCCCTCTCTCCTCCTCAGCTTTCGATTAGCAGAATTGAGTAGTATTTGCTAGCGCCCTTGAGCCTCGCCTATATATTGCTCGTCTCTCACACGTGCCCCATATAGGGCGTAAGAGGGTGATCGGGTAGAATAGGAGCATCGCCCTATTGTGACGAACGGTCTGTCCTACGTCTAAAAGGGACTCCTGAAGGTGTGTCTAGGGTCGGGATAACTATTCGGTAGAGCCAAAAGGTCTACAATAGAAAGCATAATCGATGCAACTACCTCAATAGTACTAGTATATAAAGACTATGATTGCTTACTAGAGAGCTCCTAGGGCCCTCTAGAACGAGTGACTATATACTAGCTACATTATATGCTCTCAAGTGCTCTCGAGAGCTCCCTAGAGCTTCCCGCTCTTAAGTGCTCTCGAGAGCTCCCTAGAGCTCTTCCTGATTGGCCCAATCCTAGGAGCTCTCTCGTGCTCTCGAGAGCTCCTTAGAGCAGCTCCTAATTGGCTACTAATAATTAGCTCGGGTACGCCCTACGCTACCTACAGGTTATCCCACTTATAACGCTCCTATTGGCCTATTTTATAATACGATGCCCCCTCTCTAAGGTCGACGTCCCGGCGACTATACTCCTTCTATATCCTGAAATAGCGCTAATAGCCCTGCCTTCTAACTTATAGGAAATCCTCCTTTCCTATCCTGCTATTCTTATTCGTTATAGCTGACTATATTCGAAAGAGAAGAGTTCAAGCTAGGTCGAGTACCCAACGTCGATTTTATCTTGCCGACCTAACCTCTTCGGGCTTCCTAATACCTAAGTATTCGTGTTACTACGAGTACGGCTCGATTGCCAAGTATCTGGTATATCTAAACGCTATAATTATTATAACCGCGTTAACCATCCTTCTTGCGATATCTAGGGTATCGATCCCGGAACGTATAAGTTTTCCCTTTCCCCGCCGTAGCTCTACTTTCCTAACGACTTTAGTTCGTTCCTTCATTTCCGAGAAGGATAGGCTTAATCAAGAAGAGGAAGAAACCTTGGCAAAGCTTCTCCGTCTTTGTAAATAGAAGCGTACCTCGAAAGAACGAATAAAGAAAGCGGTATCTCGGGAGTTACGGGATATCTCGGAGCTAGAGTGGGAGGAGACGCTAGCTACTTTGTCTATAAGTCCCTTGGTTACCTCCGCCCCTTCGGACCCCTATATCGGGTTTAACTAGTTGGCTGATCCCTCTATAGATTTGAACGTTGTCGGGGGAGGTCCTTCGTTCCTAGCCTCCTAGGGTTCTAATAGTAGAAGTCCTCTAATTTCTTAGGGTAGTAGAGGTTCTTGACGGGCTCCTATAAATTATCTTCGTACCTAAAGTCTAGCTACTTAACGAGGTATTCTAGTCGTCTGCTTTGAGTGAGAATCGAGGATTTCTTCAACATCCCATTCTTCTTCTTCGTCTTTAGCTTCGATGTCGGTCTCGAGCTATATATTCCTAGGTACTAGTTCTAAAAGTGAAATATAAAAGACGTTTGTCTATAACCTTATTATTGCTAGTAAGGATAGTCGATAGTTAGTGTTTCCGACCTTTTCCTCGATCTTAAATAGTCTCCAATCTTTTTAAAGTCGAGTTTCTTCGATAGTCGTTTTATTTATAAGTTCTATAAGATAAGGTAGACTTTGTCTCTTTCTCTAGGCGAGGTCCTTCGAGCTAGTTCTTATCGTAGTACTACTTCATTTGTTCCCTAACAAACTCGAGTTCCTACTTTAGCCTATTATATGAGCGTACATCTGCTCTACCTTGACTTACCCTAGGTACTATAACGTCTAGTCCCTAGCGTAAATCTACTTCGTAACTAAAGTTCGCGAAGAATAGTATAACTTTTATAGTCTCGATGATGGTAGTATTATATACGAGTTAAGTGACTAGTAACAAGCTAATCTAATCGTCTTATTCAAAATTGATATAATACTATAGATATTGTTCAATGATCTAGTTCATCCGTTCTATCTATCTATCTATCTAAGGGTAGTAGGCTAATAAGGCTTGCTCTTAACTCCAAGCTTCGTTATTAGAGCCTTCTAAAATCTTGAAACGAACTTAGTATCTCGATCTATAATCTACTCCTCTAGCTATCTATAGACTAAGGTAACATTCCTATAGATTACGTCTATAAGTTGCTCTACTAACTAGGTCTCTTTATATAGGAGGAAGTAAGTCTACTTAGTAAGTCGATCTACTACTATAAGGATACTATCGTATTTCACTTTTATTATTATATCTTCTAAGACTAGTAGCTTTATAATGAAGTCTATCGTAACTAAACTCTATAGTCGTTCTATAACTAGCAAAGGTTATAAAAGGCTATAAGGTTTATATCGCGAGGCCTTTACTTTCTTATAAATATAGCATTTGCCAACGACTTCTACTATAACTTTCGGAAGTTCAGGAAAGTTATAATGCTGCCTGACCTTCGCAATAGTCTTTGCAATACCTAGGTGTCCTCCGAGTTTTGACTCGTGGATTTCTTCAATAAGGAAGTTGTATTATAACGTATCGATATAGGCCTTACCCTTATACTAAAGAGCATTCCCTTATTAGTAGACTCCCTATTTCCTAAGGTAGTAGTAATTCCGTTCCTATTCCTTAATCTAGTTTAGGATATCTAGCGTCCATTGCTATCCCTTATCCTAACGTTCTTCCCTAAAGATAGCGCAATACTCTAAGATCTATTATAGAGGGTATATATCAGGCTCTATCCTCTATTACTAAGACGTAGCAACTTTATAGTCGTTAGTCGGTTAGGATTTATACCTCAATGAACTATCTAGCTATTATCTGAATAATAGTAGTACTATTAGTGATTCCGTCAAAGTGATCTATCCTCCTACTTAAGGTATCTATATATATTTTCCGCGCCTTTCTTATAGCGGATCGTAAAGTTGAACTAGGACAAGAAGTTTGACTAGTAGATATATCGTCCGCTTACTAGTTCCTTTATAATCGCGAAGTATACTAGGTTCTTATAGTCTATATAAACCTATACTTTTATATCGTGCTATTAAGATATAGTCTCCATTCTCTAAACGCTTCGATAATAGCGAGTAGTTCTTTGTCGTATATTAGGTAGTTCTTCTAAGATCCTTGGAGCTTCCTAGAGAAGAACGTAACGGGATATAGTTTACTATTCTCGTCTCTCTAACCTAGTTATACTCTAATCGCAAAGTCTAAAGCATCTAATTCGACCTCGAACTACTTCTATAGGTCTAGCAATATAAGTATAGGCTCACTATAACTACTTCGTAGATAGTCCTAAACGCTTGCTTGTATTCCACTTGCTATTTGAAGACTATATCCTTCCTTATAAGTTCTATAAAGGGTCTTACAATATCGCTAAAGTTCCTAATAAACATTCTAACGAAGTTGATAAATCTAAGGAACCCTCTTACTTCTATAGTACTTATTAGTATGGCTAGTCCCTAACTACCTTAATTTTCTTAGGTTCAATCTAAATCTCCCCTAGCGAGATCTCGAATCCTAGGAATACTATCTTCCTAATATAGAACTCGCTCTTCTCTTTATTAACTAAGAGCTTATATTTATAGAGTACGTCGAGCACTTCCTTAATATACTTCCTATATTCCTCGAGCGTCTTAGAGTAGATAAGGATATCATCTAGGTAATAGACTAAATTTATTATAACAATTCTAAATTATATAATTGATAATAGCTTAGAACGTCACTAGTACGTTCGTTAGCCTAAACGGTATAACTAGGTATTCGAAGTATCTATAAGGTATCTAGAATACTATCTTCCACTTATTACCCTCCTTAATGCGAATATAGGCGTATACGGTTGGTAGATTAAGACGTATAAAATATTATACTCCTACTAGCTAATCCCGTAGGTACGAAATCAGGGGTAGGGGGTACGATTCTTTACCATTTGCTTATTAGCTATCGGTAGTCTATATATATCTAGAGCTCCCCGTTTTTCTTAGGAATAATAGGACTAGGTATCCTACTAGCGATATTGATAGTCTATATGCCTATTTAAGGTTCTTCTTAAGATATTCCTCAACTCAGCATCTTATTTCTCGTTGGTATAATATACCTTGAAAAACTTCAACTAGGCCCTTCCTTGAGCTTGATCTTATAATCTAAGGTCTATAGTCTAGTAAGCCTTAAGATGCTTTACCTCGAATATTAGGTATCCCTTATAGTCGTCTAGGATCCTGCCTATCTCTATATTCTTCGCTATACCTTTATAGTACGCAAATTTATTAATACCTAACTCTATACTCGCTACTTCGAGTTCCGTAAGCCAGCTTTCAAGTATAAGCTGTCCTTACTTATCGACTAAGATTATAGCTACTTCTTACTTCGCCTATATCTTCTTTATCATTTTATATAACGTTCTTCTTAACCCTAATGACTACTACTTCTTCCTAAGTCTAGGGGATCTGTCCTATCCTCGACGTCTTATATAGTAGATCTATAGATGACACTTCCTCTAGTGTTTCTATCCCTTTATAATCCTTCATCTATACTTCCTATTGGATTATTTAGATACTCCTCTTTTCTGAGGTCGTAGATAGCTATCTCCCTTCCAATTAATATCTAGGTCGTAATCCTATACTATAGGCGCCTAAGGATTATATCCTTATCTAGCCCTATATCTATAATATCGAATACCACTTAGGTAGTTTTACCTTCTACCTCGATATTAAGTAGTTCTATCTCTCGTCGTATCTATTATATTGGAAATAGTCCTTAATGATATATAACTCTCCTTCCTTAATTCTCCAAGGAATTCTAAGTCTATTAACGAATATTGGTAAGATGAGATCGAGTTACGACCCTCTATCTGCCAATGTAGTACTAGAATCCTTTCTAGCGTGCTATAACCCAAATTCTTTCGTCGGGTTTTATTATCCTAGTTCTAAATCGTAGCAACTCTTGTAGGTTTACTAGGAGGTTGTTAGAAAGCCCTCTATCTTATCAACTCTACCTATATCGCGGCTTTCTAAGTAAGTTTACTACTCTTTTCTAGGCCTCTCGGAGGCCCTTAAGCCGTTTCCTAAGCGCTTATAGTAAATTAAGGCGTCCCTATCCGCACCTTGGCTTATAGCGTCAAGTATTTAGTTTTCCTAGAGCTATTCCTTACGCTTGACTTCCTATTTAGGGTCGATAGTCTCCTTTTTCTATTTATAGTATAGGCGATTCTATTCCCGCCTTCCCTATACCTAGCAGAAGCCCTTAAGATCCTTGATCTTTACTAGGCATACTAATAGCAATCCTAGCTAGGACAATTGCTATAGTCTCGCTTAATGAACCTACATTGCCTATATAGTTCTGGCTATACTCGCTTTAGTACTATATAAAGTATACTAGTATATCTTCTATAGAAGTTCTAAAGACTTCCTAATCCTCCTTCGCCGTAATTGAACGCCTAGGTAATAGCCTCTAGTTGACTATTAGCCTTAGTGAATCGAATCGGCTAGTAGTTGTAGTTATACTTCTCCTTAAAGTAGTAGCGATATCCGTCTATAATATACTAGAACTATAGAATCCTAATATAATTTCAGGTTCTAAGGATAAATCTAAAGGGTATCTCCCTTAATAGTAGGGACTTCTATCTCGAAAGCTATCCTATATAACTTCTATCGTAGTTTTCCTATTGCTGACATATACGTACTACTACTAGTACTATCGCTATATAGAGATTTGTCGTCCTTCCTTTTATATAGTGCTTCGGCCTTCTGAATTCCTACTCTAGGTTGCAGATATGGCCTTAGGAATCTAGCCTTTTATAGGTAGTAGTCTATCCTACCTTCTAGTCTATAGGTTCTACTACTAAAGGATTTTATCGTAGAGCTCCTAGCAATGCTCCTCTAGATCGACTATTTATTCCCTATTAGTCTAGTATCTAGCTTAAAGGTATTCAACCTTAGCCTTGAGTCGTGCAAGTTAGTCCTCAACTATATCGTCTAACTATATATCGCTAATATTATTATTGGTATACTTGTATTATAGTCGTCGTTAACTTCTAGGTTGTTCTACTAAGCTATCGTTCCTAGTTCGCTAATAGTAGCCCTAGCTCTAATAGTATAAGTATACCGCTATACTCTAGCGATAACTTCTTTATAGAAAGCTCGTCTCGCTATAGTAGTATCTTCTCCCTTAGAGTCGACTTCTATAGTATTGCCAAGTTTATCGTTAAAAGTATACTCGTAGTAGCTAACCTCAACTACCTTAATATACTTGTCGATAACGGCGGTTTCCTAGCCTAGGATAGGCTTCTAGTCTTTTTTTAGGGATCGGCATTCCCTTTTGAAGTGTCCCTTTTTTACTATAGTTAAAGTAAGTAACTTAAGACTTATCCTTCTTCTTGCTTTCACCCTACTTCTAGGTAGCGTCTATATCTATATTATCTAAGTGTATACTATATAACGTGCTACTATACTAACGCTTCCGTCCGACGTTCGCCCTAGTACTAGCCTAAGTCGTACCGCTTCTACCTCTACGCTATTGCTTGCGCTAGTATAGGCGATCGTCGATCCTGACTGCTATTGCAATATATTATCTAGAGTATCTAGCCTATCGACTTTATATAGCTCGTCCTTGACTTCTTCCTTAAGGCCGCGTCGTAGAACAACTATATTAGGCCTTCCTTATTAATTTCAGCGTATAGTAAGTCTTATTGGAATAGAGTAGCATAACTAGCTACCGACTTGGTTTACCTTAGGCGTATTAGTCGTTCCTATACGTAGAGCTTCTCGTTGGTATCTCTAAATACCTTGGTAAGCTCTTCCTCGAAAGTGGCGTAGGATCTAAAGAGTCTCTTGGTATTCTCCTCCTAGCTATCCTCTTTATACTTTAGGCGATCCTTTAGCGTCGGCTCGAACTATCTAAGGGCCTTATCCTTGAGTCTGGAAGCCGCAAAAGTAGACTTTAGCCTCCTCGTCCTTAAACTCTCAAGGTTAAGCTAAAGGTAAGCTTATATCTAAGTGACGAACCTAGTAAGCTTCTCCTTATCGCCTCCGTACTTCTTAGGCGGTTCCATCTTGACTTTCTTCTTAGTCTTGTTATCGCTAATAGCGTTGATGACTTGCTACAAGACGCCGTTTTCTCCTTCGAGCTAGGTAATCTTAGTGTAAAGCTGCTCGATAGCCTATTACATCTAGGCTATAGTCAGGGGTATAGCGGTGGCTTGAGCCTAGAGAGCTAGAGTGCGGGGTGGTATTAGGAGCTATAGTAGTCGTAACCTTTAGTCATGTCCGTAATAGACTAAAGGTGAATAAGCAACGTATAATAAATGGTCTGTCCCTACATCTAAAAGGGACTCCTAAAGGTGTGTCTAGGGTCGGGATAACTATTCGGTAGAGCTAAAAGGTCTATAACAGAAGTATAATCGATGCAACTGCCTTAATAGTACTAGTATATAAAGACTGTGATTGCTTATTGGAGAGCTCCTAGGGCCCTCCAGAACGAGTGACTATATACTAGCTACATATATACTCTCAAGTGCTCTCAAGAGCTCCCTAGAGCTTCCCGCTCTTAAGTGCTCTCGAGAGCTCCCTAGAGCTCTTCCTGATTAGCCTAATCCTAGGAGCTCTCTCGTGCTCTCAAGAGCTCCTTAGAGCAGCTCCTGATTGGCTACTAATGATTGGCTCGGGTGCGCCCTGCGCCACCCGCGGGTTGTCCCACTCACAACGCTCCTGTTGGCCTATTTTGTAACACCTATATCTCCCTTAGATCGTCTCTATTAAGTAGCTGTAGTTGGTTGGTATTAGGGGGAGATTGAGGCTTAGGCGTGACTCGGGTATTAATTGAGGTATAGGGAGTTAAATCGTAGGCGGATCCTTAATAGGATTGACCAGGGCGTTATACTAGTCTATAACGCTATCCTCCTTGCTATCCTCTTATAGTGACTAACCCTATTGTCGATCAGGGTCCTATTAGCGAGATTCTGGTTGATGATGCTAATAGCCGAGTGGTCCTCCTCTCTAGTAGAATAGCTAAACGTGATGGACTCCTATACGCGTATAATGGCTTCCTCCTCTTTAGATATAGTATTGGTAAAGATAGCTTCGTATTTAGTATCTTCGACGTCGTCGTCAGGCTAAAGTCAGGGCCTTCGTTGAATTGAACTACGCTAGCGCGAATAACATTGTCAGTTACGGGGTTCTAGATCTAGTATATCTTACTATATAGATTAGCATAACCAATCAAATGCCCTTTCTAAGCCTAGCAGCGAACTTATTGCTATAGATCCTCTTCTATAGTTTGACGTAGTAGTATACCTCGTAGAAATAGGCATGGAAAATAGCGAATATATAGCTAGCGTGCTGGCTCTAGCATGTTTAGCGCTATAGCGAACTGCTCTTATAGGCTTCGTGATCCTAGGTTCGCTATTATCGGTAACGAATTAATGATCTAGACGGTACTCTCTATAACGAAAGGCTATAGGCGTTCAGGAATCTTATAGGCAATGATCGTTGACCAGGTCTTTTCTACTACCTCTTTAGCTATACGTTTAATCTTCCTATTTATCTAGGGAGTATATAGTAGGGTACGGAGGGCAACGATGCTATTAGATCGGATATACATCGAAGGTGCTATTTAGAAAAAGGTCGTAATGCCTATCCAAATTCAGTATTACTATCGATGCCAATAATCTTAATAAGTTGGCCTATCTAGTATATAGATCATCTCGATCTAGTCCTTTAGTATATTGAAGGCTTCGCCCTTCAACTTAACGAACTTAACCTAGTAGAAGTTTGACTAGACGTCATAATATAGATACTATACCTATAGCCGAGGTGCCTAGGGTTCTTATAGGTTACTAAATCTATTATATGAAGTTGAAAGGGCCGTTGCCCTGAATAGGGGCTTACTTGCCTAGTTGATCAGTCATCTTGCCTATTATATAGCCCTTGCAAAAGGAATCTTCCTTATTAGTAAGAACGATGCCTGCGCGCCTATAAGCCTCTTCAATAATAGCCTTGCTAGCGTATATCAGGCGGCGGTGCATTTTTTAATAGGGTACCAATACGAAAGAGAGTCTGGTAATAGATTGACGATATAGCTATTAGTTTAGCTATAATAATAGGGACATTGAGGTGCCACGTTATCTCAGCAAGTATTTGACTATCGCGTTAATAGAATAGAGTATTGTTATATTGGTCCTAGAAGACTTCGTCGTTAAGGAGGTCCTTTAAGGAGATAAGGTTGTAGGGCGATAATGGTTGGTAGAGGGCTTTAGCTAGCTCCATCGTTACTTCGGTGCTAGAAGATAACATCGTCGTTAGGCTTATAACCTCTACGTATATAGCCTCTATAAGGTTGCTACTAGAAGAGAGATTCGTTGTTGGGATTAGGAGTGGTTCTAAGAATTTGAACTATTAGGATTGTTGAAGGTCGTCTTGCCGTAGCCCGAATCGTAGACTACGATGTCCTTCAGCAAGTCGTGTAGAATCGCCTTAAGGGCTTGTTGGACTTCAACGCTCAAAGGCGCTACGGGCCCTATTAAAAAGACTACTTAGAGGCAGGCAGATTGGCGAGGTTCGTCGTGAATAGGACCTTTTTGGCTATGCTATTGGACGACGATGTCTATAGTATTATTACGGTCGCTATATTGGCTACGCTAGGACTATTGATGAAGGGCTAGTTGTTGACCTCTAGCGCTTAGCCTTCTATTATATCGCCTTTGCCTTATTTTCCTAGTTATTAGGAGCCTTCTCAGGATTATAGTACTAGCAGGTCTTGATCCTATAGAAGATATAGGTACCGCAACCGCTATAGTATTTGAAACTTCGCTTTAACGGCTATTGACAAACGTTTATAAGGCTTGCCATTATCTTTTTTGTCGTCCGACTTCCTATCTATAGACTTATTAATCTTGACGTTCGTTAGCGTAGGTTATACGTTCTTAGTTATAGCAATCTACTATAGTTCCTCTATTAAATCGCTCTAGGTAAGATATTTATCGTTGATCGCGATAACCGAATAGTTGTATAGATCAGGGTACTCGCGTGTAATGCCCTTAAGTATTATCTAGGTATAACCTTCGTCCTTCATCTAGAAAGGTAAGTCATCGGCTTTAAGCCGGGTCTTCAGGTAATTGACGCGTGCCTAGAAGGCCTCTATTGAAGCAAAGGCCTTGCGGCGTATATTGGCGAATTCCTGGTAGAGGGTGACTAAGCCGTTAATAGATCCGCCTTCGAAGTACTAAGTGAGCTTGATAAAGGTCTTCCTTAGGTCAACGTCGGTAGCCTTCTAGCCTATACCCTTTAGGACGGTCTAAACCTTAAGGTTAGCAACAACCGTCTATAAGTAATCGTCGATATTAGCGCGGTCGTTACGCTACTACTTTAAGCTAGGTTGATCCTTAGGTATAGGGATATCGGTCAAGATATATTTGTCGAGATTTTATCGTTAAAGAACGCGAATAAGCTTGTCGCGCTATACGGGAAGTCTTCCTATCGCCTGATCTTGTCAATGAGAGGCAACTAGCGTTTCGTCACTTGCGTAGCGATCATCTATACCTATTGCTATAGAAATTGCTGGAACAACGCTATTATAGCGCTATCCTGGTAGTTGTCGGCTATCTCGGTGAACGACTAACGGACTTGAAGAGAATAGTCGAAAGGAATAAAGATATCGTCAACTTTGATAATACCGAGTTCGAGAAAAGAGAGGAGGTCCGTCAGCCTAAGCCTTTCGCCTAGTACTGATCAACGTGGTGTCGCTCTTCCTAGCGTATTTCGTAGTAGAAAAGTCGATCAAAGACCTCGAATTTGATGGAAGTTGATGATGATGCTGCAACAGGCGTAGGGAAGAAGAGGGCTTATAATGTTGCAGGAACAATAGCCTTGTGGTCAAGTTGATGATATTGTTGTTGTTGAAGGAGGAAAAGAAGCCCAGGGCAGAAGGTGGTGGATGAAACCGCTATGTGGTCGGTCACGTGCCACCACGCACAGTAGGACACCAGCTGCACCGTAGGTGGCGAGAGGCGGATATATACCTGTTGGCTCCGGTATAGACGTGTAGGACCGATAGAAAAGGTCAGAGCTTAGCAAATGCACAAACCGTGTGTAATATCTATCTTGCATTTTCCTAATTTGCCAACCCGCTATCTTTGGAAGAGGGCGGCATTTTTTTAGTCTTGCTGCTGTCACTTGTTGTGTTGGAGGCAGAGGAAGATCATTTCCGATAGAGTCCTTCTGCCTGCGGTCTTGCCCCTAATCAATAGTTTGCGAAAACCATCGGGTGCGCAATACTGCGCCAAGCCCGTGGGGCCTTTGGATTGTTTTCATTGTCACATTGTAAGGCGTCTGCAAACACCAAGACGATCGGGTTGACGTGCTGCTGTTGCCGAACAAAACGCATCTTGTTCACGTCGCGGGAAATCACGCCTTCTCCTTGGATATGATCTTACTGTAATAGCCTTTTATGATTTGCTCTCTTCTCAGTAAAGCATGCAGCAGTTTATTTAATAGGAGTATTCAGTAATGTGACTCAAGGATTAATGGAGGCACCTTCCAACGTGTATTAAATAGACCTTGACTTTGCCGTAGGCGATCCAGTAAGTGTCAAGTGAAGGATCAAATGCCTTGCCATCCACAGCATCCATGATGATAATCATGCCAAACAGTAACAATTCAAGCACCAGTAACGCTCTTTTCCATATTTCCGAATCTTACTCTAACCACAGCCCTAACTCTAACCCACTAGGTATCAGGGCCAACGTTTCGGATATCAAGGGCTAGTGATGCCTTGGTGTTGACTGACGCATGTACGATACCCCTCAGGCACAATGCTATATAGCCGGCCAGTCGCATGTTGACAGTCTGCCGCATACAACACCGATATACATTGGATTCAATAGCAGGCAATATCAGCACATCTCATTTATCAACACCAAGAGTAGATACTATATAAGGTTGCTTGCTCACAAGAGTCCCGGAACAACTTGAAAAACGCTGGAGGCCATTCTGAGGTCAGATATTGGACTCTTCAGCAAAGAAAGCAGGTCCCGTCTGGGAGCCCAGGAAATTCAACAACCCATCGAATACCACCACCTGCCCTGTTGAATTACGGGAAGGGAACTACACACGATGTTATGCCTGGCTAAGGCAAATAGCTTGTTGCTGTCCTGATGGAATGTTCAAGATCGGGATAAGCAGGCTGGGTCCTCGGTGGTCTTATTGCCTCCTGTTGCTTGACCGAACTGGAGCGAGGCTTTCCTAGTTACCATGGTTTCTGGTAGCCAACCTTGGGGGCCAAAGATCATTTCGCACATCTGGCTGTTTGCCTACCCTCATTGCCGTCCCAGGAAATCATATTCTGCTCTTTGGGCCTCTCATGAGAGAAAATCCAAACCTCAGCCCCCCACGAATCCCAGGGGACACAACAAACCCCCATGGGAACACAGCAAGGAAAGCGAGCAATAATTACACAAAACACAAGCAGCCCTCACTGCATCGCCGGTGTCTCGCAAGACAAACAACCTTCTTCGTACCACAGCAAGACAAGGGGCAATCTGTGCTCCCCCAAAAGAAAGGCACGGAGATTTTTGCACCCCGTCCCACGTCGCACCCGTGTACGTTCCGGCACAACGTCAGACAAAAACCTACGCTGGGTACCACTTACTCTATGCCGGACGGCGCTGACATAGTGTTTCACTTGCTGGAGCAGAACAAAACAGAAAACAGACCAACGTGCTCGAACCCCCGTGTAACAGACGCGCGCTGGCTGCAGGTAGCCGACCACCGTGCAACCATTGAGGACTTTACATCTCAGTTCAATGGAAGCACGAACAGAAGAGATGTCTCAGTAGAACTTTGAGACATTGTCTCTGAACGGCGTACGGGGAGGGAGGGAAACGGCTCGGCCCGAGGGGGAGATGGGGGTTTCCTCGGAACGGACGGGAGGAGGACGTCGCACTGCTCGCGGCGATTTTGCTGTCGGCAGAGCGAGGGAGGGAGTTTCCAATTTACCGCAATGCATGACTTGGATGAAATGGGTGGTAAGATCGGGCTGTTGTTTCGTCGTTCTCGTTGCACAGCCCATATTCTCGGAAATCCAGCCCGCTATTGTCGTCGTCGTCGGCGACACGTGGTTTGCTGTGGCTCACATTCCCTCGGCGGCATATGCCAGGACGCGGAGAGGCATGGGGACCTGGCTGAGAAGTTTGGTTTTTTTTTGGGAGGGGGGGGGGAGGGGGGTAATTAAGGTGTGGTTTGGCAGTATTCGACTTCGGGACCGCCGTTTCAAAGCATGCAGAGAGAACACTCCGCATCGCCGCAAGGGAAACAACAATCGGAGGTAGTATCGAGATGCCGATCAGATAAAAAAAAAAAAAAAAAAAAAAAAAAAACATCCATGGCCGAGATTGCAGGAGCAGGATCGATCGCAGTCCGCTGCTCGCCGGCTGGCAGTTGTTACAAGGGAGCAAGGCGAACATCAGTGACCTCCCTCTTTTGGCTCTCGGGAGGTCCGCACAGTTCCCACACTCCCCCGGCACTGCCGGAAACTGGTCCCCTCCTTGACTGCGTCCGGCACCGTAATACGGGATAAGTTACCGTACAGACCACGGGACCCTTGCGTGCGGCAGCTGCCGGCCCGAAGGGTGTCTGTGTACACGAGTGGAGAAGCTGCAGGGAACTGACCGGATTGGGAGAGGAGAGGGTATGGACCTGTCTGTCTGGTGAACCCACTGGGCGGGGCTTCAAGGGGCTGACTGCGGCGAGCAATTTCCTGAAGACGGCTTAGCGCTTATTCGCAGTGGGCCACACGGCAGCGTCGCCGGCCGGCCGGCATGTGGGATCTGGATTGATCTCGGGTTCTGCATCCCGAACATTTGCCAGAAGCGGCGCTTTCGTTAGCCTGCGGTCTTGGTGCCCCGACGCACTGACCGATGGTGCGCATGAAATGCATCGCCGAAACACGGCTAGGGGGGTTTTGGCCGTTGGGATGTCCCGCATCACGGTGGAAGCAAGTCAATCGGGCGGCCAGGGAGTGCCCAGACCAGTGGCTTGTCTGCGACAGTGAAATGTCATGAAGGACGAAGGGAAAACTCCCGACCGAGGCACCCGTCATCCGAACGCACGTGGAAACCAGGCCAACAGCCCCCGCCAGCCCATCCTTTTCTTTTTCTCCAAGGGCGCGACGTTGAGATCGGCGGATTAGTTTCGGAAGTCATCCGACAGGGCACAAGGATCGTCACTGTTAACGTTACTGTCGTAGTGGGAGTCGGTACCAATGGAGTGCTTCCCATTCGGGTGAAGTTCGTCGGATGGGGTGTGAGCTCGGCGTATCCACTTGTCAGCTCGGATATTCCCAAAGCAAACCACAGCACCTGTCAACGAAGAGAGACAGGCGGAGTTCAACGTCTCAACGGACACAGGCTCTCTTAGCCAATCCCTCCCTCGGCTCCATTGTTTTCTCTCGCAGGAATTCATGTGATGGCCGCTTCGCGGATTGATGTCTTTCAAGCGAACCAGGTCGGCCCCTGCTTGCGCAACCTCGACCACGCAAAGGAACAGCGGCAACTTCGGGGAGTTTCAGCTCGTTCAGTCTGCAAAGAAATGGAGAGGTGCACAGCAGAGCTGTGTGGAAGCGACAAGATAAAAGCGGACACGTGTTACTGCTTGCGCAGTACGGGATCTGTCCGCCGGAGCCGTGTCTCGCCTCCCGTGGACCGGTCTGCCGAACAAGAGACTTCAGATCGGGGGGCGCTTCGAGACCCACTCTGTGAGCACAGTGTCCGTTAAATCGGAATCTCTCCTCGGCGTTCGCCTCCGCCTGATGCTTCATCGACCGAGTTGAGCCGTCCCGGGGTTGCACTGCATAATATCGACTTCAATATGGAAGGCTTGTCCGCCAACAAGCGCTGCCGCTTCACGTATGTGACCCGTCTCTGGGAAGGTTAACGAGTTCATCAGAGCGCAGTGAAAAAGCCCAATCCGGAACCTCTGAGCTACTGTTACACGCTTTCGGGCTTGGAGTCAGGCCCGGCCCGTCGTTCAACCACCAAAGCGCTCGAGCCGCTTGAAGGTGCCGTGTCTCGGTCCACGGTACGCCCGTTGAGCATGTCTCACTCGGTGTAGCGTGAGGGAAGGGGCGCCCCGAGTGCCTTCGGGAAACCAGAGGGTGTCGTTGTGGTTGATGACCGTGAAAGTTGTCGTGTCGGTTCCCTTCACCCGTCATCCTGGGACGTCCTCCTCGCGTGCCTTGTCGATACCACTGGGTGTCGCCAGCGGCGCGCGTCATCAGGACGTCCACGGAATCCGGGTGGCCGCCACATGGCGTGGCGGTTCGGTTCCAGAAGATCCTTCCAGCTCGTCCTCTCTTGCTGAAATCGTGAAACAAAGTGACGAGGGGAGGAAATTGAATGCAACCATCCACCTCCGATCCAGCCCCGTTGGTGTGACGGTCGGCTGCCACGGAGCCGCATCTTCTCGAGTTCATGATTAGCGTGGAGTGTGTGGAGGAGAGCGGCGTGGGTGTAACCCCACGGAAACAAGGAATCGGCAAAGTGGAAATGGGATAGACAGGCGAACTTCGAGACAGATGGATGACGTGATGGCGTCCGACAGCCGTCGTTGCTTCCCTTCGCATCGTCGAACTGAGCTGCTGGAGCCTGCAGTCGCCAAATTGGAAGACGCATCAGCTGCTCCTGCCGTTTTGGTGTTGGCACCATCGGCGTTGCATCGGATGAAGGACTCTGCGCCAAGAAGGCCTGGGCGCCTCAGCTTTGCGTGTGCAGGTGATTTCATTGGCGTCGGCCCGCCGTCAAGCTGCGTTGCGCCCGGCCTGGCGATGCAGTGCAACTTCCCGCCGCAGGGTACTTCATCTGATAATTTCCTGCGTTCGGTACGGTGCCGACAGCCAGCCAGCCGACGCAGTCTTCTGGTTGGTTGAATCACGGCTTGCATCTTTGTGGGGGAGACTCCTTCGAAGAAGGCTCGTTGCTGCTGTTCCTGTTGCGGTTGCTCTTTCCATTCTTCATCGGTTTGCGGTGCATTCTTCCGAATCATGCCCACCAAATTGAAATGATTGCTAGGCTAACTCCTACCGAACCCAACCGCCATGCTTCGAGAGCTTGACAGCGGAAGCTGCAAGCACCCAGCTTTCCAAGGTCGAGAAGGCAATTCGAAAAATTGCCAAGGGCGGGAGTTCCTCTTGAACAGCACACCTTGAGGTTCTTAATTGCCCGAAAACTGGAACCAGACAGGAGAATACGCAGTACACAGTAACTCTGATTCTTGACGAAGTTTCTGTCAGGATTGAGCAGTCGTCGGTCGAGCCAGGTGGTCAGTGACACCCTTGTTCATGTCCTTCCCTGGCTGCCCGAGCTGCTGCAGGCAGGCTGCAGTATGCCGCTTGCTCGCCTGTGCCGGTTGGTCGAGCGAACCCCAGCGCATGGCTCGCATGGATCAGGGCTCCAGCAAATTTCCTTGCTCGATTTTGGGGCCTAGCCGTTGCATGATTGAAACTGCCTGACCCTGCTGTATCCACCGCGCGCACCAATTCCCCAAATTCGCGAATCTGGCAGGCAAGTTCCAACATCAAATTCCGGGCAAAAGGCAGCTGAGGCATTGCCATCAGTTGGCTGGAGAGACGCCCCCCTGGAAGGTGTTTCGGTATTCGGAAAGTGAGGGTCCATCGTTTCCCAAACGAGTTTGAAGTGACAACAATGACCATTGTTCAAACACGAAAGGGTGCCGGGCTCAAGTCGTCACCATCGCAGTCTCTCCATCCTGGCTCCTGTCACGTCTCTCTGGGGACCACTTGGGCCTCGATGCGTGCGATGCCGTTCTCCGAGAGATTGCAACCCTCCCGTCGGTTTCGTCGACCTGCGTCGGGCCATTGCAGGATGCACCAGGCCAGGGCAGCTCCCGGCTCGAGCTGGGAACCGCAGCAACTATCGCCTGATCTTGCCGACAACAGACCTCAAATGGGCTCTGGCCAATATCGTGCGCTAAACCCACCCAACGGAGCTGCCTCCGGCCAGTGCCAATGACGCAGTCCAGGGGAGTGGACCCTCGACATTCCATCAATTGGATGACTTCCTTTGGCGAGCCGGTTTCCGGATGCTTGCCCGGCAAGGCAATGAACGGCACCCCCGCACCCGTGCCGCTTTGATTTCGGGCTCGTTTCAGGAGAACGATCATCATCCCTCTTTTCGACTTCGCTTCTGGCACTGACCACATCTTGCGCTAGCGGAGGCCATTCCTGCTAGTACGATGGCAATCATCAACAAGCTTCCAAGCGTCCAGCATCAACCTTCAGTTATCGATCCGCAGCTCTACCACCGTGCGCAGTCGGGGGGCCTTGCTTAGTGTTGTCCCGCTGGAGTGGGTGGCGATGGTCTTGGCGATGCCACCACTCGCCGGGGTGACCGAGCGGCTGCGGGACCTCGCATGCTGCCCCTCCGTTACCAAGATCCAGCGCGCATGTGGAACCTCGTGAACGAGCGGTTGGAGGCTGTGCGTTCGTCGCTGTGTGTCAGCATCGTTCATGGCCCTGGCTGGGACCAAGACAGGGCAAACACAAAAGAGTTCCCGAAGAAGCAGGTGGCCGAGGCAACTCTCGGCTGCGAGCCCTGTTCTGGGCAAGCATCGTCGAACTCCATCTCCAGGCTTGCCAGCCTGCCGGCTTGCCGAGCCAACGGACCATGCGGTGCATCATTCATCTCGATTCCCGTCAGGCATCGCCCGATGCACAGACTTGCGCATGCCTCATTGCGGGGAATGGACTGCTAACATGAGCTGAGCGCGGCACTCTTCAGAGAACAGCATTTGCGATTTGCACCCTTGGAAGGTTCTTCTCATCGATCGAGGACCTTTCCTTCCGAACAGAGAAGGGCCAATGTTCGAATGCCAAACAAGCCTGTCTCGCTTTGCGCCGGGAATTTCCGCGAAGAATCAGCAAGGGTCCTGATGGCGGGATCGAATGAGATCACCAAAGTTAGCGAGCGGGTGCGGGAAATTCCAGTTGCTCGGGCAAACCAGGGACACACCCGATGCCTCGACTCCGCTCCGCTCCCAGCCGTGCCTGGCACAGGGCAAACAAAGCTGCTGAGGATGTCGTTCATCCCATGCCCCGAAGTCACTGCGCCATCCGGACGGGCAACCGTGAAACCTGCATGTTCAGGCACCATTCCCATTCCAGCCCAGTCTCTGCGCCACATGTACAGTTCCTCGATGGCGTGAAGCGGTCGTGGTGGCTTTTCAACGAGTCGGCGTGCTTGGGAGATTGCTGACGCCAGTCTTCCACACGGGCGCCTTCTCTTCTCTTTTCTGACAACACAGTATACGGCGTGTCGCCCATGCAGCCAGCGGCAACCTTGAGTCTGAACCAGTGTCAACGACGTGCGACGCGCAGCACCATGTTTCTGTAGTCCGGGACCGAGCCGAGCAATGAGCGAGGTCGACCTGGGGGTTTTCGAACAGGGTCCGGGTCGTTCGCCAAGGGGTGCCGGGGTCAGAACCGCCCTCTTCGGCTCGAAAACGCCCATAAATCAACCGCCTTCTTTCCAGGAAACCATATTCTCTCGTTTCGTCGTGTGGCAGCACTGACTTCTTCATGTACATGTGCAGGCTCCAGGTACTCACATAGGCGGATCAAGAGTGGCTCGCGAGGGTGCAGTCCCCAGAACCATCAGCCAGTTTTAGGTCCGAGATGGGGACGGAATCCCCGCACAACGCCGTCATCGATTGCCCACGCGAGCCCTGAGCTAGCGGGTTCCGGGCACGACCGGGTTGCCAGACACGGCTTGTCCTTGCTTGGCTGCCACTGTACGCAGATTGGAGGCTTTTACTGTGCCGGAGGCACCCTCTGCACCCTGCTCGCTACCCCTGTCCGAGGGTGGTAAGCAGTACTGCCCAGCCCACCGTTGCCCGATCATCATTTTCGCCGCTCCAAATCGAGCTTCTTTCCTCTCCACGTCACCCCGAACACCGGTTACGCGTTGTTGCTGCATGTCCCCGTTTACCCCCGCCCGCTAAGAAACGGGTGTAAGCGCGGCGCCTCTCGGATCCTCTCACCAGTCTCCCTGCTTTGCCGCTGCATCCGCCTCCTCTTTTCCTCCTTCCGACTGGCGCTCGCAGACTCTGCGTGCTCCGGCAAGATCGTCTTCGACGTCTGTCTTGGTCCAGCTCATCACATCGTACAGCCTGTTGTTGGTACGGCTTCAGAGACGCACGTTCGCATGCTCCTCAGGAGTCCTTACCGGTCACCTACGGGTGCTACTAATAGGGCCGCCTCAGCCCACGGTCGTATTGCGGCTGCTGTCCCGGTACCAGCTACTCGTCTGAGAGGTGCGGGACAAGGACGAGGGTAGACGGGTCGCTGATCAAAGCGGCATTGATGTTGCACGGCGCTACAGCACTGCAAATACTACGCCGGGACTTTTGAACACGGGGACACGCCCGGAGCTTGCGCGAAACCAGACTCACCATCATCAGCATCTCTGAGACACTTCGAGGACTGTTGCCGCTGCATCTCCAAGGGGGGCCAACTGCAAATCGACCAAAACATTTTGCTTGCAGAAGCTTTGTGGGGAACCGCCAACGGCACACCAAGAAAGGAGAATCCGTTTACGGAGCTCGAAAAAGCTTGTGGGGTGGGCGTGTGGTGTGTTGCGTGGAGTTGCCGAGAAGCGCGTGGAGTGCGGTTCCAAGGTCACCCTTTGACAAGGTGTGTGGGTGTGTATGTACATCCACCACACTTTTTCCACCTTTCTGATCTGGGATTGGGAGGCGGCCGGGGTGCAGAACGGAAAAGAGAGCAGGGGAGCCAGTCTCAGGTTGTCCTTCCCTTACAACAACAACTTCCCCTTGCCAGATCGCGCCGGCAACCCTTGCCCCTCCACCATTTCCTGTCTGCATGTTCCTCGACCATCAACACCTCCAAGCCAATCCCTTGGAGACGGCTGCGAATCAAGCTGCCGGAAACTGGCCCTTAAAGGAGGCCTGCACCATGGCGTCTGCGTCGCACAACCCGTATCCTCGGTCTCCCAACCCCTCAGTGCGGCCCTACAACTCCTCCGCCATCTCGTCAACCACGTCGCCCAAGCAGCCCGAGCAGTACCTGGGCGCCCCAATGAGGCCGAGCACGAACGCGGGCAGCACTGCTCCGAGTGCGAGAACAAACCAGGAGCCGCCTCCCCACCGAATAGGCATCCCGCCACCCTTACCCCCCGTCCACCAGCTCCCTCCGAACTCGTACCAGTCCTTCACGCCCGTCACGTCCGCGTCGTCAGTCATGGAGCGGGAGTCAATCCCCTCGAGCGAGTCCGTGACCGACACACCTAGGCCAACCCATGCCAACCTCCCCGCGTCCAGTATCAGCAGCAGTTCTGTGGCCCAGAAGCGGGCTTACCGGCAACGGAGGAAGGACCCCAGCTGTGATGCCTGCCGCGAGAGGAAGGTCAAGTGCGACGCCACCGAGACCACCAGCTGTTCGGAATGCTCGAGCCGGGGTGTCAAGTGCCAGTTCACCAAGGAAACGAACCGCCGCATGTCGTCCATCAAGCAGGTCCAGGATCTTGAGAGGCAGATGGAAAAACTTCGACGCGAGAACAACAGTCTCCGCCGCATGTTGCAGGACCACAACGTCCGCCAGTTCGACATGGACGTGGACGGCGTCGAGCAACTGCCCCTGCAGCTGCCAGGCATCGACCAGCACCCCCAGCGGAAGAAGAGGCCCGCGAGCGTCCACGACCTCGCGAGGGCGCGGTCCAATCTAAGGAGCTTTTCGCGGGGGATATGGAAACCGCCCGCCCCTTACCGACAACCTCTAGCACACGAGCTGCGAGATTACCAGCAGATGCTGCCGCCGAAACAGACCGCCGAGACCCTTCTCCGAGCCTTCTATAGCACCTCCCACTCCATGACCCCGATCCTGCATTGGACCAGTTTCACGCAGACGATCGACGTCTCTACCGGCCAGGAACCTCATTACGCGTCTCTCAAGGCTTCATGTCTGTCTTCTTTGGCGTCTTGACTGTTGGCAGGCTCTTTTCGGCAGAGAATGAACACACCCGCGGCTACTCAGCCACCCAGCTTCTCGAGACGACACGTACGCTCATCGATCCCTGGAGCAACGACTTCGAGCTAGACAACGCCCGCGCGTTGGTGTTGGTGACGATTGCTCTGAATGAGCTGAACCTGAAGTCGGCTGCGTGGGCCTGGCTCGGATCCGCGGTGAGGGTGGCTCAGGATTTGGGTCTCTACACCGAGCCGGGGACATCATCTTTCATCGAGGCCGAGATGCGCAAGCGAGTGTGGTGGACGATCTACATCCTCGACCGAAGCCTGGCAGTCGAACTGGGGAGGCCAATGCAGATCGACGACTCCGACTGTGACGTTTCGTTGCCGACAGCCGTCGACGACCATCACTTAACGGAACGCGGTCCAATGTTTCCAGACGGTGCTGAAGCGCTCACCCACTCTCTTCTGGCCATCATTAACGTTGTCCGCTCCTACACCGCACTGAGTAGGGCACTCGCCTCCCCTGTAATTGCCGCGACTCGTCTGGCCACCTTCGATCAACACTTCGCCTCCTGTCGGCGCGCGTTCCCGGGCCCCTGCAACCCTGCGAGCACGGCCGCCATGCTGCCAAGTTTTCTGAACCCCATGGTCTATCTGCTACACGGCGCATGGTCCTCCACCGGCACAACCTCCTTCCATCGTGTCCGCGGATGTCCGAATGATAGCCATCGAGCAATGCATGAGCACGGCGCTCGAAACCGCCGCGCTCCTCTCGCGTACGCCCACCGCCCCTCTCGCTCAGGAAGCGACCGCGCTGCTCACCACCCACATCTTCCGCTGCGCGCTCTTCCTGCTCCTGACGGGCTACTTCGACAAGGCGTCCGAGTGCATCCGCGCCCTGGCCGTCATCAACGACCACCGCGACGTCGCCGTGCCGTGCGGTCGCTTCCTCGCCTTCTTCATCTCCGCGCTGGCGTCCCGGAGAGCCGAGATCGTGGCGTACCTCTCCCAAGCACCCTCACCGAGCCAACCACCGTCTCCATACGGCCCGCCGCCACCGCCACCGCACCGCCCGTCCCCGCAGGCCATCAGCGACGCCCTGCTGCGCGACGAGGACTCCTCGCCTACGTGAGCTGCGATTTGCAGGCCGGGCTCGAGACGGCCTGGGTCTGGGCAGGGTGCAGCGAGCGCGAGGTCGCGTCGCCGCTGCCCGTCCCTGGGAAGCAGAGCCTCTTCAGCGCCGAGGCGAGATCGGGGCTGACTAGCGAAGAGAGATGGGACTGGGGACCGGGCGTGACAGGCTGGGAGAGGCTGGAGGCGTCGATGCGGAGGCTAGCGAGCGGCGAGATGGGCGGGTCGACGCCGACTGCGTCAGCACCACTGCCGCCGCCGCCGCAGCAGCAGCAGCAGCAGCAGCAGCATCACGGTTGGAATACGGCTGCGCCACCGCCGCCCCCGTTGCCGCCTGTTTTGCCGCCGCATCAGCATCATCATCATCATAACCATCAGCCGGGGATCAAGATGGAGATGTCAGAACGGGATGCGAGGATGGAGATGGCGGGGCTGCCGCCGATGTTGGGGTCGGGGTCGAGGTCGAGCCAGGGGTGTGCGTCGGTCAGTCCGACGACGGGGCCAAGTGGGAAGAGTAAGAGCCAAGAGAGGATCAGCATTGCGAATATTATTTAAAAAGGTAGGGGTTAGTTGGAGAGGAGGAAGCGAATGGAGAGGGCAGAAGAGGGGAAGGGGAAGTCAACAAGACGGGGTTTTCACGACCATGATACCCACGAATTTTTCATGAGCAGGCCTTCGAGCACGCTACCAGTACGGCCGATTCAACACTACCATCATGCACACCATCGAGATACACCGAAAGGACACAGTCTCCGCTACTCTAGCAGCGGGATGTTTAATACATCACACCCTGCAACTACCAACTTAACACCATCTACGTCGTGTAATATACCGTTTTTCTCACTCTTCGATCCAAGACCAACCGCCTCAGTCATGCATCATCGGGCGCTCCGTGGCACACGGTGGAAGGGTTCCTTCTGGGTGGCTTTCTTTTCATTTTCGGAGGCAGCATGTCGGGAATGGAAGGGGTAGGCGGCGGCTATCTGATTTCTGCTCAAGTTCTTTTCTGCGAAGGCGAGCATATATATATTAAATATACATCTGTATCACAAGGCTGTACTTGGAGTAGCTTGTGGTACCTGATCATGGAAACTGCGACGTCGGACGCGGGATAATGTAGTATAAGATCGGCTTTGGTAGACGGAGGATGGGATCATGTTACAAGCCCCCCCCTCACCAGCCGGCCAACTGAATGGGGACGGGAGAATAAAACCCGTGCCTAAGCAACAAACAGCGTCGTCCTCTCACTTGAAAAGGTAACGTGAGCATGTGATATGTTTGTGCGACATTGATGTAGTCTGTTCATGGATAATCTGTAGCACTTCTTGTAGATTCTAGCCTCAACAATCTTGTGTCACAGTCTTTGCTCGGATATGGCGAGGTTACCCTGTGCTACCTGCCAAAACTTTCCGGAGGCCATTGCCTTTGCGTGCTCTCTGCCTCCCACCACACCATTCAGGGACATGGGCCAAGCATCAGACAAGCAATAGGAAGCTTGCCTCTTCCCCATATACTCAGCTGCCACTTCAATGCCAACAGCACTTGATTTACCTCATGTTGCTTCTTTCCCGTCATTCATCAGCATAGCGCTTACCGAGGACAGCTCGCCAACGCCAAAGGTCTCGTCACGTCTCATGCCACAGAACCAGGGCGGCATTTTTACATCAGCGGCAGCCAACTTCCCCACTGCTGTGGCCGACCATCCTGTCTGGTCTGGCTGCGACAAGTCTTCGAGTGGGCACCCTGTGCAGACTCAGTCATCCTCTTCATTTATGATTTCTCGAGTTGGGATGATAAACAAACACGTATATCAATCGAAGTTCGAAACTACAAATCTATCCGTAATCACCACTACATATGCTATGCAATCGAATCCAATCTCTCACATGCCTACTCGGGATCCCCGTGCAACCCGTCAACCCCCCAGCGAGCCATGCATCCTCCTCCCCAACAAGTCATCCGTGCTAGCCAGCTTGATAAGGCTCTTATCCTCATCATCCTTTTGCCTGCTTGCCCTTCTGACATTCTTCTTGCGCCGCCCAGATGCACTCCCAGTGGGACTACGCTGGGACCAGCACTCTCCCGGCCACTGGCATCATCATCGCTGCTGCCGCTCGCCTCCTTCCCATCACTCCCCCGCCGACTGCCTCCCCTCTTAGTCTTCCCTCTCCCCTTGCCCTCCTCGCCACCAGCCCCACCAGCCCCAGCAGCACCCTCACCTTCCACCTCCTCGGCAAACTTAGCCCTTATCTTCGTCATGCTCATCATCTCGAGCCCATGATCCTCCTCGCCGCTACTCTCCGTGGCGGCACCATCCGCCCTCCCATTCACTCCGGTCCCTGCCCTCGCCCTCCCCTGCCTCCCCCTCTGCCCGACCCTCTCCCTCCTCTCCGCCTCTCTGAACGTCCCCATAACCCACCCCGCCGCCCTCGAAATATGCCCCCACGCCGGCGGGTAAATACTCGGAAACTGCACAAACCCATGGCTGATCCCCGGTATCAGCATCACCTCCGCCACCGCCTTCTCGTCGAACCCCTTCGCGAGCGCATCGCTCTCCCGGTACTCGAACCTCTTTCCCCCCGACGCAAGCTGCGCCGCTTTTACTCTCCTCAACCTCCCCGCGAAGATTATGGTGTCGTCGACCAGCGGGTCGCGCTCGCCGGTGAGGAAGTAGGTCTTGGGGAACTTGGCGAGGAGGACGTCGGGCGCGAGGATGGGCGAGAGGAGGTAGTCTTGCGAGAAGTCGGGCCGGTTGTGCGGGCCGACGTACAGGATGATCATACCGCGCATCATTTCGGGGGTGAGGACGCCGGTCGTTGAAGTACGAGATCATGGATGACATGGCCAGGCGGGTGCGCATCGGCTCGGGGTGGTGGGAGGCGCCTGGGTGGGGGGCGGCGGTGGTGGATGGTGAGGGTTTGGACGGGGTTGCGGTGGTGGCGACAGGGGAAGGGGGAGCGGGCGGGGCTTGGTGCACGTTGCTGTATGTGGTCGGGCCCGAGTGGGCGTACTCGGGCGCCGGGCTGCGGACGTGCTCGGGCGAGGTAGAGGCGGCGCTGCCTTCTTGTTCGCTATTCTCTCCGGTGGTCTGGGACTTCGGGGAGCTGTCATCCTCGTCGTCTGGTGCGGCGTGCCGGCGAGGTGGTTGTACTGCGACGTCTTGCGCGCGATGATGGGCCTGTTGGTCCCGCGCATCCGGCGATCCTTGATCAGCGCCATCTGCTCGTCCGACATCCAACTACCGATGTTCATGTCGAGCGCAGGGTAGAACAAAATGAGGCCGGCGGGGACGGGGAGGTCCATCTGCCCCTGGAAACGGCGCACCGGCGTGGAGCCGCTTTCGATGATCATCAGAGTCGTTGACGTCGCCAGTGTCCCGCCAGCGCTGTCGCCTGTGATGACCACCTTGGGGACCACCTTCCCGGACATCCCAATGCACCGGCCAGCGGTCTCGATGATGGTGGTGTACACATCGTAGCACTCGTTCAGGGCGTAGGGGTAGGGATACTCGGGAGCCTTCTTGTAATCCAGGCTCAGTACGGGCAGACGCGTCTTCGCAGCCCAGGCGAGCAACTTGTCGTCGTTGCACCTGGGGTTCATGGCGACAAAGCCGCCGCCGGGAATGTCCAGGATCAGGCGGTCGAGATGCTGGATATCGGAGAGCGGCCCGTCAAAGTACAGCCACGCAGAGACGGGCTCCTTGTAGTCGCTGGCGGCAGGGCGATGGATCCTAATCTGTCGCGGCGGCCATTGGTGAAGCGCGGGCGCATCAGGCCTTGCACGAAGCGCAGGTAGGGCGACTGGCTGCCCTTGTTCCAGCTGACGCGCATGTGCTCGACCGTGATGTTGCCACGCACCTTGCGCACCTTCTCGTCGGCCTGCTCGGCGGCGACCAGGTAGTATAGCGAGAAGGCGATGCTCGCCAGGTCACGCAGCCATTTATGCCTGATCTTCATGGCAGTCCAGAAGCCGGCGTCGAGGGCGGTGAGCACCCAGGTGGCACGGAAATAGGCGGCGTCGTACATGTTCGTCAGGGGATCGGGACTGGCAAGGCCGACGAGTGTGCTGAAGTTACGGGCCGCGTAGAGATAGATCATAGTCAGGACGACCGTCTGCCATGCCGTCAGGCGCCTGGAGAAGATGCGGGAGAAGAAGCGCAGTATGGGGGGGCCATGTTTGTTGCCTCTGCGTCTCGTTAGCGGGGGAACCAGGGGTGATTGCGTTGTGGACGTACCTCACAAGATACGCAGACCAAAAAGCCACCACGGCGAGGACCTGCAGTCTGCGCGACTTCATCGACGGCCGCCCCAGCAGATGGTCGATCATCTTGGCGGTGGTTCGTCCGCAGATGGGTTGTCCACGACTTTAACAATTTTTTTCGAGCGTTCGTCCGACGTCTCGCCTACTTGTCATCGAACATGGACTCGGCCGCGCAGTTCGGTGGGCGTAGACTGGCGCAGTTGAGTGGTTCTAGAAACAGACAAAAGGCAGGTCGCAGACCGCCAGAACAACCTTATTGGAAGGCAAACCGTGCCGCCGAAGGAGCGGGTTGGATCCAGTCGCCAGATAAGGGGTCCGCACAGTTGTTAAAAAAGGAGCAAGGGCCAACCGCGGAGACAATCACGAGCAGGGTGCCAGCCAACTCAAGAGAACCCTTGAGACGCCGCGGACAAAGTGAAGCGGAACGAGCAGGAGTGACATCGAGGCTAATCCGGCCACATGGCACCGTGTCTCGCTCCTTCCCGGGAGAGCCGCCAGAATGCAATGCGACAGGCATGAATCATGGCGTCACGGGTGGAATATGTCTGACATGTGAACGAAGGGATCAGTTGGGATGAGTGGCAGAGAGACATGGACAGCCTCCTATCCTGGGCAATAGCGCTGCCGGGCGTGGGGTCCTGTGGGGTACCCCGCTGTGGGGTGCTTCAGGCTTGTCTGTGTTGGTTCTTCTGAGATGATTTGAAAGCGGTGTGCTCTTCCAAGCCAAGTAAGATGCGATGGATGAAGGCCAAGTAGCTGAGACAGCTTGCGCGGGAGTTCTCTCGCTTTTGGCCGGAACCTAACGGACGGGTGCGCAAGTGCATCGGGAATACAGCCGGATGCGGGAGGGTCCATGTGGCTGTTTCTGTCCCCAAAGGGAATGGCGCTGTTTCCAGAAGCTTGTGATCGCGGCCCAGCTTCCTGCGACGACGACCAGGCTGAGGACTGTGGTGTGACTTACTGATCAGCATCAGGCAAGATATTACTTCCGTACATGCATCCGACTTTCGTGCCGGTGCTCCGGGGTTCAGCGAGATGCGCCTGACAGGTTCCAGCACAGCTGAAACACGAATTGGGGATCCAACAATGCGTCGTGTCAATGATGATCTTGTGAGCTGAAGTTGTGCAACAACTCGATTTCAGAAGTTGCACTTGCGCGTTCAACAGTCCCACTTAATCCCGAAATAGCAGAAAAACATCTCTTCTCCATGGCGCGACCGCAGCCGGGCACACAGCGAAAAGAAATCCATCTCTGGATGAAGACAGCAAAAATTACGACCGGAACGGCCCCGAAGGACAATTCATGGCGGCTAGCACCACGATGTGCAATGCAGGCTCTCCACCATACGGCTGGGTTTTCATGATCTCCCTGCAGTCAATCAAGGTAAGTATGAAGAAAAAAGGAAAAGAACAGCGCAAGATTGAGGGCAGGTGGAAAAGGAATTTATAGTCAACCTCAGATAGTCCGTGCGCACTGGCAAATCTGCAGTTACTCGCACGTGACCGGGGGCTGGCTGGACTTCAGGGTTGGGGTTGCTATAATCAAATCATCATCCCATGTTCGTCAGTTATGACTGAGAGCGGTCTTGCTCCACTCACCACTGGAGTGGTGTAACAATGAGCAAACTTCCGGTCGACCTCATCATTTCAGGACCCTTTTATTATCATATCGCCTGCCACAGCTCACCAAAGCCCTCACCCGAACCTTGGATTTGCTCATCGCACATCGTTCCATCGACGTTGTATCATTATGGTCGTCGCTCATCGAGAGTATTTTTTGAGTGGTTTGCCTTCGCGGTGTCTCGTTGCCCTGACAGTATGTGGCCTCATCGACGACCGCGGCATGAGGACAGTCGGACACTCTAGGGAACCATGTATCGCCTCGAAGCGCACCAGCCTAAGAGTTGCCCTAACACATCACCACCCACACCTGGGCCGGGCAGCTCACCACCCCTCGCACCCCTTTCACCCCCTTCACCCCCTCAGATATCCTCGCACGAATCCACCGTTGTCGTAACCGTGACTGTCGGCGTCGGCGCGTCGTCACCGACCCGGTCACCCCAAAGCACGAGCACGCCGAGATGTACTCCGCCGCGTTGGCACAGTTGGCCGCGTAGTCGGGGATCGAGCTCGGCACAACAGTCACCTGCCTGGCCTCGAGCATGTCGCGCCTTGCGGCCGTCGGGCTGGGGAGGTCCTCGGCGTCGACAGTTACTGTAAGTGTGCTGTATGGGGGGAGGGGAACGGGGGCGGTTGTCAGTCTGTGGGTTTCCGGTGTGGGGAGCTTGGGAAAAAAAAAAAAAAAAAAATACTCACGTCGCAGCCGGAGTGACCGTCGTCAGCAGAAGCTCGAGCAGTGCTCTGACCGGACCGACAGCGGAAGCAAGCCGGGGCGGGTGCCGGTCACGGCGCGGTTTGCAGTTGTTGCCCGCGCAATGGCGAGGCTCCAGTACGGCGGCAGCCGCAAGGGAGATGAAGGAGAGAGCGGCTGCGAGCTTCATGTTGACGATTCGTGGTTTGGACGGCGGTATTTCCACTTTAACCGGTTGCTTGCAAACTCACAATAACAGAGGACATAGAAAGAGGAGGGCGTCATCCAGATGGCGTTTCTACCCGTCTTTTATACCTCGACCTGCCCTGTTAGGCACCGCGGCGCGTGGTTCCCCTGTCCGACCGCTTCCGCCATGCATCCGGACTGCGCAAACCTAACGGGGCAGTTCGGACGGCCAGCGGCGTGGCCAGGGACACCCATGTGCCTGCGTCTTTGGTTGAGCCAGAAGCACGCAGTGTTACCTCAATGCTAGAATGGAGCTAGTCGGTTTCCACCCTCGAAGGAATTCGCCTCGTGGAGCGGATGGATTCTCTAAATGGCCGTCTTCGACACCTCCGGCCAATGGATCGAACGACATGCTTGGGGCTTGTGTGAGAGCTGCTCGCTTTTAGGGCTTACAGGTCGCAATTAGTTGCAAGTCAAAAGGATCAGGACTCGAACCAGACCGCTGGGATTCGCCCTGTCGATCCATGTTGCGAGACTGGTCTGCCCCTGGCGATCGGAAACTGTGTGCTGCAGCTTCCCGACTTCGTTTCCACCTTCCACCTTGACTCAAGTCCGCGGGCTGTGGTGCGGGTATTCTGCGCGGTTGTGGATAAATACGACCTACGAGGTGCTCGTATGTAACCTTCTGCTGGCTGGGGGGCGGCGGTTGCACAACATGCGGAAGGTCAGAACTGAGATGGGGAATGGTTTATGGCCCCCGCCTGAGTTCGGGTCCGCGGAATATGCAGAATAAGGTCCGTGCAATAACGACTTACTCCTCTCCACTAATCATTGAGGGAGAAGATCGAGGTGAACGGTTAAGAGGTTGGGAACCCCTCAGCTTACCTTATCTTGTCGACCTTCCGTATTTAGCAGGACGTCATTGGTTATCACCCCCCGGGAACGCAAGATCTACAGACCCATCATGCATTCTTAAATCTAGGCAAAGCCTTCATCCTCCCTCAGGAAAGACCCTTCACCCGGAAGGACCTCTCCCGTTCCTCTGGGAGGGCTGCTGCGCTCCGGAGCAGCAGCCAAGAAGCGAAGCGGGACAGTGCAGCTCTGGATAACCGGATAAAGTACTGTTGAACGAAGCCTCAATGCTGGCAAGATACCACCAAGTGCTTAAAAATAGACCGCTCAGAGGGAGGCATGAGTCCTGCACGACACAATCCCCCCGGTCCGGAGCGGGACGAAACAGCAACACCTGGTTCATGCATTGCAAACATACTCTCGTGAAATAGACCAGGTCCTTGACAGGTCTTCGCAACTGCCCACGGTATATTACGCAGTCATTTACGCAGTGGTGTATCAGACATCACCACTTCCCGCACAGGTGCCATAAGAGGGTTGGAGAACCGTAAAACAGTCGGCTGGCGTCATTCTAGGAGATCCCCTGACAACACCAACACAAAAGTTAGTACCAGTGAAGGCAAGAGATCATCATCCGCATTCGAAAGCCACGAAAACAGAATCCTCATGCAGCAAACCCTTACCCTATGTCCCCAAGATTGACCAAGAACCCAAAAGGATCACCAGCCCAAAACCAGAAGCCAATATACGGAAGAGACGGTCCCTTTTATCCCGGTTATCCTTGTATATCCATAACCATATTCATTCATACAATCCTGTTGATGTGCGAGAGATGCTTGGTTAGACTCCCTCCAACGACGTCCATGAAGGGAGAAACAGAACTACGCGAAGTGAAAGTAGAAAGATAAGCAAATATGTCAAGGCAAGTAAAGACAGTCAACCAGCCCGCAGTCTCGTACTGCGGCTGATCAAGGTGGGTATCGAAAAATCCGAGCAAAACCAGATTCGACAAACAAGTGAGATAACCATCAAAACAACCCCGAGATCATCAACGCCATGCTAATCGTTCCCGTAATCAATCACATCATACCATGCTCACAGCCATCCCGCCTGCCCTCCGGTCTGGCCTCCATCCTGGTGTCCCTCCCTTCCATCCAACCCCGCGGTCGTCTGTCCCGCCTGCTGGTCCCTCCTTCCATAAAACCCATGCTGCTGCTGCTGCTGTTGTTGTTGAATCTGCTCCCGCACCTGCTGCTGCATCGTCGACCCCATCGTCGACTCATCCGCCGCCTCATCCAGCGGCGACAGCCCCTGCAACCCAGCCGTCCCCAGCGTGGGACTGCTCTGCCCTTCCACCGCCTGCCCATTAACACCTCCCCCGCCCGCCGCATACCCACCGGAACCAGCGCCGCTCCCGCTCCTGTGGTGCCCGGCGCCGTCGCTCCTCCTCCGCGAATGCCCAAACCGACTGCCCATGCTACTCGACCTGCTCCGCACCCCGCCGCCACCTGGAAAATACCCCTCCGTCGCAGCGGGCAGCTCGGCATACCCGCCGCTCGCGTCCAGCTCGGCCCTGCTCGCGTCGCCACCCACCAAGCGGGCTGAGCACCGAGGCCCCGCCGCCGGCGTCACTCCCCCGCGGACAGCTCGCTGGCGTTGCTCTGCTGGCGCCAGTGGTGGTATGCATACCCACTCCCCGCGGGGTGGTTGTTGGAGTTGTTGTTGTTGTTGTTGTTCTGGTAGGTGGACGACGAGTCGGTGCTGCCGCGGAAGTGGGCTTGCTGCATGCCGGGGAGGTTCTGCACACGGCTGGGGACGTCGTAGTATGAGTCCTGGCTTGCGTGGCGGGAGCGGGCGTTGGTGAAGTTGAAGTCGTGGGGGTTGCCGTGCGGCGAGTAGGCAGTGGAGTCGGCGCGGGTGCGGTAGTGGTGGTCGGGTTGCGGGTGCCGGTGGCGGTCGCGGTGCCGGTGGAGTAGGGGGCGACCATCAGGGGGTCGACGCTCATGTCGTCGTGGTCAGAATGCAGTTGGCGGCCGTAGTGCTCCATCTGGGCTTGGAACTGGGAGCGGGATTTCTTGTCGCCGCGGAGGAGTCTTGCTTGGATTCCATGATGTTTTCGACGTGCTTGAGGCGGCGGATGATGAGGAAGGCGGCGATTACGACGACGATGAGGAGAATGACTACGCCGGCAATGATTCCGCCGATCGCGCCGCCGCTGAGACCGCCGCTGGGTTCGGCGGTTGGCGTGCTCTCGGGGACCTTGGGGACGCTGGTCGGGATGAACTTGGCGGCGATGTCGTTGTTGTTGTTGTTGGTTGGGAGCCCTGACGGGGGACTTGGGGTGGCGACCGTGACGGCTGTTTGGATCAGCGTCATTGTTTCCGTGCCGGATGTCGTCGTGACCGTGTGGAGGATAGTAGTCGTCACAGGTGCTGTCGAGTAGCACACGCTTGCGGCGCATCCCATTCCGCTCATGCAGCACCCGTAGTTGAGCGACGACGGACATTGGAAGTAGTTGTTCGGACACTGGATACTGCTGTAAGTGACGCCGGCTGGAGGAATGCATTGCTGTCCGGTTCCGCACACATATCCGACGGGGCAGCAGCCCACTAGACGTCAAGTCAGACCCGGCTTCCCCCAGCAACATTTGGGCGCAAACCTCTTACTTTCTCCGTTCACGGGCGCGCATGCGAAATACCCTGCCTTCCGGCATGCCGTCGTCGGCCCCGCCGTGGTTGCATAGCACGAATCCGTCGCGCAGGCATATCGGGACGGGCAGCAACCGCCGCTCAGAGAGGCCGCGCACGAGGTGTGCTGGGCTGGGCAGCTGCCCTCGTCTCTGCGTAGCGGATGCGCCGTCACCTGGGCTTTTGCGATCCTATGCACATCCTTCCATTGCCTTCCCACATGCGACGCAGATGCTTCCCTCCCGAGAAGCGCAAAGAGGAGAAAGATGACGCAGGACGAACAGGACCAGGTGTTGTGCATGGCGGCCTCGCTCACGGCCGGCTCGGCCGCTTATCGCCCGGTAGGTCGGATTCAGACCGAAAGATTTCGAGGAATTGGGCGAGTGGGACTCGGACCTGAATGCGCAGGAATGACGGCCGGCGCGCGCGCGATGAAACCGCGGGTCGCTTGAGTGCCGTCGAGTGACGATGAGGTTTGGAAGCACCGGAACGCGCCGAGCATGGGCAGGCAACCTCTTTTTGTTTGCTGAGTGGGGGCTGTACACTACTGGAGTGTAAGCATGCACTTTCAGGGTAACACTGAGGTTTTCGGGACTCAACCGCAGTCGGGGGGTTATCGTAAGCGTTGCCGGAATCTTACACACCAGTCAGCCCAAGCCTGCCCAGCCGCAAAGTGTGTCTGGCTGACACAGGATCGTGCGAAGGGACAGAGGCCTGATCTGTTCCTGATATCGAGCGTGTCTGATGAATGGCGACCCAGTTGAGAGGACCCGAGGAGGGCCGAGGCGATCTCCCGTGCGAGAGCAACGGTCCCAAAACTAAGGCAAGAAGAGGGGGGGCTTGGTTTGCCAGTTTGCACCCCCTTGCATGCGGCCCTCTCCTCACCTCGAGATGAGACAGAGCTTTGCAGAATCGAGCTGGCCCCTCATGCAGGCTTCGTGGTGCCGAGCCGAGCAAGAAGATCGAACGGGCGTGCCCAAGTCAGCAAGGCCCTTATTGGCTCACCAGCGAGCGTTCAAAGGCTCAAAAGTTGACGCCAAAAGTCCCGCATGGCAATCCGAAAGCTGGGAGACAGACTTGGAGGGCTGTGGGATTCTGCTTGTCCGCATGGGCACCTGGACCAAAGGCGGGCCGTCAAAGAACGGAGGACGAGGCCACCAATGGCGCTCTGGCGCTCTGGCGCTCTGGATGGTGACATCGTCTCCTCGCGGGCGAGTCTCTGCAGCGGAAGAACATCTGGGCCGGGCTCGGCGACGCAGGACGCAGGCGGGGCATGGATCGGGCTTGATGCATGTGGGAATCTGTGTAGCGCAGTTGCCCATAAATGGCAGAGAATGCATGTCGTGCAGTACAACCTTGGATGAATGCGACGCGATTGCTCGAGGCGAATGCTCTGGTTAAATTGAATGAGAAGAGGGACGGTCGAAGATTGTTGACCGTCTTCCTCCCTGCCACGCACACGAAGTTGCCGGTGCCATTTGAGGCTCGTGTCTGGCCATGTTTTGGTTCCAAGAACTCTCCAGCCCCAGGGTTGGTTTTGCTGCATTCATTGAGGCTCCCGGACGCCGTTCGTCATGGCATGGCATGGGCGGCGCTGTCCTCTCGGCAATCCCTTCCATCATCTCCGTGTTTCATGACTGCGTGCTGAATTCAGCGTCCCCCCCGGCAAACACAACGACTTCAACACAACAAGGGTCGTGGATGGGGTCATGGATTCAAGACTGCTGCGATCTGCGGACGGAATCTTCGGATATTCCACTACAAAATGGTGATTTGGCAGCTGCGTGTTGCCAGCTGGCAGCATTGACAGCTCCTGACCGCTCCCGACAGCCGTTAGCATTTGCCAATCAACAACCTTACCGACTTCCCACAGACGCCAGCTTCATTTCCCCTGGAGTGGCCAGTGTTTAGGTGTTCCCTTGTGCCAACTCACTGGCCGAGTTCTCCAGCCAACAACGAGACCAACCTCCAAACATGCCCCATCTTCAGTTGCAAAAAATCAAGAGTTCAGTCCAAATTATTATGTTTCCAATAAGGCGGAGGACAGAGCTGGAGATAGAATTCAACTTCCTAAGACCGTAGCAAGGGAAGAGATTACCCAAATCAGCGCAATATCCGGTTCAATCGAACAACCTCGGCTTTCCTTCAGATCCCTTCGTCCCTAAATGCACAGACCTAATCAGAGCGCTGCCACCCACGTGACGGTCTTGCACGCTCCTGCTCCCACACGCTGTCTCGCGAGTGCCAGATCCTGAGCCGTTGGGCAGCGGGTGGAATCTCTGCCAGTGGAGACGCCCGACCCTGATTTAGACCCGGCATCCAACATGGCGATCTCTTCCGCGCATCGAGATGAAACCGTTGGAGCCGAGCCCAAAGCGTGAGCGGCTCGGTAAATGGGGCACCGGCATGTGGGCGGCTGCATGAAGACGGCACCAACCCAATCCCTCACGTACTCGAGGACTTCGCAAGCGACTTGGAGTCGCGATTCATGGTGGAGTGGCTGAGTGCCCCCTGGATTGCCAGACTTGGAGGCCGCGTCGCAGCCATGATGCATGGTATATTGCCGTCGATATGCTGCTTTGACGACGAGTGCAGCACCTTTACATGGTGAGGCTCGCCTCCCCCTCGCTCAGGGGATTCTTCACTCGTCGCCCTCCAGGGCACGGACGACTCGCTCATCTCTCCCAGAATGGAACGGAGAAGGTTCCGGACCTCCACACCCCGCACACCGACTCCGCAAATCTCACCTTGCCCAAGCCAACTTGGGCCCGCTGATTGGCCATCCCCCCATCCCCGTAAACGACAGGGAAGAGGAGCCTGGAAGTGTCATGTGGGTTCATCCAGACTTTCCCTGACCCCATCCGACCACTGCCCCGGAACCTTTCGCTTTGACCGTTCGTGCGTCAACCGTCTCGACAATCCATATGAGAGCCGCGTTTCGTCGGCTCGCCCGCCAGAGACTTTCCCCTCTCAACTTCGAAGATTCCCGCCCTGGGATCTGACTCGCAGCGTCCTTGTTGTTGCTCACCTGCCAACGCCAAATTCGCCTAGCCTGGACCCTGTCACGCAACAGCAGCTCGTCATGCTCCTGTCGTTCCAGCACACGTCGGACGGGACATGTGTGAGCGCGAGGGCAGACAGCCATTGGCGGTCGATACTTGATGTCCTAGAGGGAGTGATCAGAGGGAACCCATCGTCGACCCAGGACCACTGCCTTTGGACAAAGGTCGCAAAATACCGCGTGAGAAACGAGTCCACAGACGCGAAAAATGTGCTCTACACGAGACTCGCCCCTCCTAAAACAGCCCAAGAGGCGATCACGAGGCGGTATGTTAAAACCCAGTTTGCTCACTTCGAGTGAGCACACACCTCCAGGGGTTCGATATCCGAGCATTTGAGAGCGCAGATTGAGACTGACGTTCCCACTCGGACAGGTTGCACATATTGGTAGGTGACTCCCTTTTTTCAGCTTCAACGTTCTCTGCTGCCGTAAACCTATCCTCTAACCTCTATGAAGCAAGGAAAAGGTGCGTTTGAAACCAGATCAAACACACGGTCATCTCCGCTGACACCCCACAGAAGAAAAAGTGTGACGAGAAGCGGCCGAAATGCAGCCGCTGCATCGAACACGGTGCTGACTGCGCTTACGAAGCCGTAAAGCCCCGCCAGAGGAAGAGGCGGGAAACAGTGTCGTTGGCGGAACCAGGCAGCCCCGCTACCTCGCCTTTTGTCTCCAGGAGGTTGTCAGACGTCAGTCATTTCAGCCATGATGCGGACTATCTCGTACGAGACCATGGGATCCTTAGAGGCCTGCTGCCTTCTCTCACGATGACCCAGTTCTCTTGAGCCCGACGGAGACCATGGTCGACAGTTTTCCCTTGGCCGCCTTCTCACCGTCTGCGTTCTTGGACAGCCATGAGGAAGATGGAATCTCGAAAGAGAACAACCAGACATCCACCAGCACCGAGGTGGTTCCCCGGTCAAAGTCATTGCACCCCGACCTGGCCATGATCGCCCCATGTCCAGTTGGCTCGCCTCTGCTGGATTTCTGCTCGCCGATATTCTCAGAGTTCTCGGACCAGCAAAACCGCCGCGCACTTGTGGACCACTTCTGCAACGTACTATCCCATCTCATCGTCTTCCGCGAGGAGACCGGCAATCCGTTCCAGCAGCTTGTCCTGCCGCTCACCCGACCCAGCTCCCCGGTCACATACGCCATATTTGCTCTTGCCTGCGCGCATCTGGAGTACCGGGGCGTCGAGAACGCTGAGAAGTCGCTGTACTTCCACAATATGGCCATTCGGGGTGTGGCGCAACTGATTGAGCACAGCAGCAAGGTCAGCAGGAACGAGATATTGGCGGCCATCATGCTGCTGGTTTACTACGAATGTGTAAGTCGAGCGCCGAGAGCCCAAGGAAGGCTCACAGCGGCTTACAAGGTTTACAGCTGGTCCAGAAAGGCCAATCCAACATCGTTGCTGGCCATCTCAAAGGGGCTCTGACCATTATGGGCACGGTACCATGACCCAGCAGACTCGACGAGTATCTTCTTGGAGCGTGTAAGTTAACCCGCTTTCGTTGGGACTCCTTTCCTTTTGCACCCAAAGCTCACACGACGTAGGAATTCCGCTTCTACGACGTGATCAACGCTCTCTCCAACGGCACGCCCCACCCCGCATCCGCAGCGCCCACACCAGGCTGCCTCATGCCGCTCTCACCACTCGGCGCGCCTTCTACTTCACCTTTAGGCAACGTCGACACGCTCCTCGGCATGGCCACGACCCTTTGGCCCATCATCCACCGCCTAGCCGGCCTCCGCGCACTCAAGAATGAGCTCGAAACCGCCGTTCGGACAAACGCATCCCCCTCCAAGGTCGCTGTCCTCCGCACCGAGTTTGAGTCGACCGCCCAAGCGATCGAAACAGCGCTCCTTAGCTGGCGGCCCCAGCTCCCGCCCGGTTTTGTGCCAGAAGATATCGACCCTGCTCCATCCCCCGCAGCACACTCAACCGCCGATCCACCCATCATCGCCGCCGCCGCCGCCGCCGACAACGACGACGACGACGATACCACCACCATCCCCACCACCCCTTCCCAGCAACAACAATCCCCTTCCCCATCCCCACCACCACTCTCCTCCTCCTCCTCCTCTTCAACAAAAGGAGCCCAAGCCTCCCTCCTCTCCTCAATCCACCACAACGCCCTCGCTACCGCACGCCCCCTCTCGTACCTCTACCGCGTCCTGCTCTCGCAGGCCCGCACCTCCGCCACGGTGCAGTCGCACACGCACCTCGCGCTGGCGCACTGCGTCGCGACCGTGCAGCACAAGGGCCCCATGTCCGCGTTGCTGTGGCCGCTGTTTGTATCGGCGTGCGAGGCGGTGACGGAGGAGGACCGCGCGTTGGCGGAGCAGGCGTTTGTGGAGGTTGAGAAGCGACAGGGGATGCGGAATCGAGCGGGCGTGGGGTATCCTGGGGGAGGTTTGGAGGCGGGGGGATCTGGAGCGGCTTGGCGGGAAGGAGGCGCGGGGAGAGTGTGGATGTGTTGGTGGGGACGTGGAAGAGGAGGATACTAATGAGCAGCGGGATGATGAGCAGGGGGAGGAGTTGTGGAGGAAGGTGTGTAGGGAGATGGGTGTTAGTATCGTTTTTGGGTGAAGGAAGCTACAAGCGGTTGGAATTTCGGGGAGGGCATGGGTGAGATTCGGGATGGGTACACGAGAGGTTCTGTGTGTGGGCGAGCTTCCGTCCTGCTGGCGCTTTATCGAGACCAGAACGGGCCAGGGGGGAGCAGCCAAAGAGGTAGGAAACGACAGCACTGGATATCAGGCTATCGGGCTGGAAGTGCATGGGATGCCAGAGACGGCAATCTCTGTTGCCGCGCGGTCCGTCCCCAGGATGTGGCGCATTTTCAAGACAATATGGGTGAAGAGGCATGTGGTAATTCTCTGGCGCAGGGGTTGGGGGTGGGGGGTTGGGCGGCGTTTACGGGGGTTGAATAGGTATCTCAGCATAGTGCGCCGAAGGCGTCCTTCCCTTGGATGGTAATACAGGGCTAGTTATAGCATCCCCGTTCCTGGTCGCCTTGTGAGACAGCCCGGGAGCTTGTGCGTGGACATGAAACAAAGTGCATTTTGCCTTGTGACAACCGATTCTAGAAGCCAAGTCATGTGTCTTGGGGTGGGAGATATGCCGTGTATCGTGGTACCGGGTGGAAGACGGGAGGTTTCACCGGCGCTCCCTGGGTTTTGCCTGAGAGCAGAGCAGTGGCTGAGGCGGCCGGACGTCACCTTATGGGCAAAGCAGGGAGGAGATAGCGTGAGCAAGGGCTTGGGGGTTTCCAGCGGTCAGACCTGGAAGGCATCCAAAGATGATCATTCCGGCGTCTTGGCCTGTCAGCTGAAACTCTCGTCTTGAAGGTGAGTCTGCAATTTAACGGGAGACTGCTGTAATCCTTTTTAGGCTACTGTGACGCCTGTTCTGTTTTCTTTGAACCCCCCACTCTAGGCCATCCATTCGTTCTCTTTCTCCTCAGCGCGAAGCGAGGCGAGGCCGTCGAGTTTGTGTTGCAGTTGCCCTCTTGTGGTGTGGTCGTTCTGAAGGCGGGGTGGCCCTGGCTCTGCCGTAGCATCCCTCCGAGTTTCCTTCCGGACGTGGCGCGGGAGGTCATTGGTCCCTTCAACACTGGGCGGCTGCGAGTCCAACGGGCCGTGCTGGTTGGTGGCTGCGTCTTGCATCTGGGCGGGTTATCGACAGAGTTTTCGGCCTGTGAGGCATGGTACCTTAAGCGTCCTCTGTGGTTAGGTAACTCCCTGCAGTTGGGTCCTTCCTCTCGGTCTTGATCGAGATGGCTCGATGTTGGATCGACAGAATCCCACCCTTTGAGAGACGGACAATGCCCACATACTCGAGGCCGCTTATCTGGTGACACGTGGGCAGTATCGCGCGGTGGATGTACGTACCACACCTTGTGGAAGCCGTTCGTGTGTGTCGAGAGGCGGCAGACCAGTCGAGATAACGCAGAGACAAGTGGCCGGACGGCACCGCGGGAGTGAGAGGATTGGGATTGCATGAGACAGACTGCGTCTGGCAGAAGAGGGACACCCGTACAGATGATCTCAACTGGCCCGAATTTTGATTATCTCGCTGCGGGACGGCCCTGTCCGCGCAAGGCTAGCGGCACACCATGGCGCGCGACTCGCTACCGTCCTGATATTGCCACGAAAAGACCTCGAACGAAAAGCAGCGGTTTTTTTTTTTTTTTTTTTTTTTTTTTTTTTTTTGGGCCACGGAGACCATCTGAACTGACAGAATGGAACCGGAAGCTTTGGGCAACCACCCGGGGCGGGATGTTGGAGTGGCCTTGCAAAGGGGGAGAATGTGCGCCAAACCCTTTGTGGCAGGGAGAACCTGACAATGTTGCATTCGCAGCACAACCGGATGGGCTGCAGGAGGCGCCGTCTGTGAGGTTGATAACTAACTGGATTCTTCCGCAGTGGTCTTCCCGCTTGAAACTGAGCTCGAGGACCCCGAGCTTTCTTCCCTTTTTCCTTGAAAAGGATAAATACACTGTACTACGTACTTAGTAAAGACTTCCAAGTTGGAGGAGACCAGCAGGCACATGGTAGCTGAGGGGCAGTTCTTCTGGGGAAGTGGAGCTGATAACTCAAGTTAGGGCAGGGGCATGCTCCACATTCGCCGGAAAGCGTTCAAGAGAAAGTGGGCCAGTAGGCAGTCTCGCACCGATCATTTCATCTCAAGTTGCAGGCTGCCGTGGTGGAGGCATCGGATGAATGTGAGGAGGCGTCGCCCAGCCGAGGCACGCACCAACAAGTGCTGGAACACAGAGATTCGAGAGAGGCTGTCACAAAATGGGCTGCAAACAGCTCATTTATCGCAAGCAGCAACACTGCACTTGGAGGTCCGCCTGTGCCTGCCATTGGTGAGCGGCGTCCGAAGCGAAATCATCCAGACCTGGCCCCGAACGCTCGCAGGATGGACAGGACTGACGATACCACGGCAGAAGGCGGGACGAGACAAGAGGGCAGCAGCCAACTTCTCACACACTCTTCGCCAACTGGAAGGACGCGTCAAGCGACTTTCCATCGAGGGACTTCGAGGGGCGCGCTTCAAGACAAGACAGAGGCAGAGATACCGACCCAAGACTGCGTCATTGTTGGGCCTAATGCTCCGACATGGAAAAGAGGGGTCAAGCAGCTCCGCGCCCAGGGCCCTACCACAGTATTGATCGGGATGGTGCAGGCTTGTATGCATGAGGTGGTCTCCCTGGCCGACTCGCTGCATAGATTCTCCGATTCTTGCCCAGCTCTCGGCCCTCAGCGACTGGGGGGGTCTCTGTGTCGTTGCCACTAGCCATCCATTAGCCTGCGGTTGCTCGCCTGTCATGCAGCCCAGCCATTCTGGCGCCTCGCGGCTCGTACTGCGTCGCCCACTTTGAGACGACGCAGCCGGCAGCTCTCGTTCCTTTTCCCTTCCGCTTCCGCATGTTCCCCGTGCTCCTTCTGTTCCGGTCCTCCGTCCCCCCAGCCAAAATTTCCCAATTTCCTACTTTCTCTCTCCAAAATCATTGCCGCCGGCTCGGGGCACCCTCGTCCTCCTTACCACAAGTTGGTGCTCTTTTTGCACCAGCACCCAACTTTCGTTCCCCGGTCACACACTGCCATTTCCGCCAGACCGTTGTCGCTTAGTTCCGCTCCAACCAGCCGCCACGCGGCGTCCACATATCGCACCGAGCTCCGCAGCAGGATCGCTGATCTCTTGCCTCCTCCTAGCCTGCCGCCCCAGCATTGACTGCCGTCTTCTGTCCCTCTCTTTCCCGGACCGGAAAACACAAGATGACTTCCTCCAAGACGCCCCGCCTCCTCTCCGCGTTATGACCGCGTCGTGCGTCTGGTGATCGCCGCAAAGCTCGGATCCAAGGTCTGGGGTCGGCCTCCTCACACCGCAGTGCCAAGCCCACTCTCACCTACCAATCCTGACCCTCCTCTCAGCGCGGTTCAGGATCCAGTTCTTCCTCGTCGGTTGCTGCTGAAGCCGGATCGCGGACATCCCGCCATCGAGGACTCGTCAGCCCTCGAGTTCGTTACAACACCCTTCAGGGTTATCATGATTTTGCTATGAGGAGCGCCGACAATGACCACCCCCAGCAACGGAGTCTTTCCGCCGCCCAAAGCACTGAGATTTGTCAACAACCAGGGCCAGCCCCCGTCGAAGAGGCGGCGGATCAATGCAGCGTACGTCTACAGTCTCCTCTTTTCGTGTGTCTGTCGTCCCATTCGGTCCCGACGTTCCTATCAAGCCCCCCCCACCACACGGGTTCTACCATGTTCGTCGCCACCATGCTGGCGCCGCACAGCGTAACACAGCTGCGGGGTTGTTGCCTTGGACAGGGTTTGGTTCCGTCAACCCCGGATTGTATTCTAAGAGTGCTCCAGATGCTTAACATGCCGCCGGAGGAAGACGCGATGTGCGGGTGAGAAACCGGTTTGCTCGACCTGTCAGAGGAACGGGCACTTTTGTGAAGGGTACACCGACATCCCTGAGAGAAGGAGAGAGGATCGTGGAGAAGGGAGCTCTGTGGTGCCAAAAACCGAGCCTGTGGACACTGTCGACTTGAACAATGGCGCCAGAAACCACTACCTGAACGGCGACGACGACGATATGAGACGTCGATGGACGGGCAAGGTCGCGCCTCCGCCGGCGGCTTCGTCAACCAAGCCATGTCGAGGGTCGACTCCATCTCTAACCCAGCAATCCCCTCGAGCAGCCGTCTGCGGGAAGCCAGCAACGACTGGGATCAAGATGACAGTTCGGAGGGCTCCGGCAAGACCATTGGGCATTCCAACATGACGAGGGATACGTCCCACTCGGAGGACAGTCGAAGCTCCAACCACCGATGGCCGAATCAGCAGGACCTGTATCGTGTGCCATACTTTCGCTATTTCGGTCCCACCGCCATCGTCCCCGGCTTCAAGCAAATGGTGGCGAATGTGTATCGCGATAGGCGGAGGAGTAGGGGCGGCTCGTTCTCGACAAACTCCCCGAGGTCGCTCCTTGGCGTCGGGATGCCACACAACCACACGGCGCATCACGAGACCATCTTGGAGACTCTCGAGGACCTGCCGGTCTACGACGTGAATAGCTCCGGCCCTGTCCATCCTCTGATCGTCTCTCTCGCCGAAACCTTCTTTCTCCATCTCGGCTGCAACTATCTGTTCCTACGCAAAGACCGGTTTCTGCGCATGCTGAAGGAGAAACGAGTTGAACCGATCTTGGTCGATGCCGTCTGCGCCCTGGCCCCCGCTTCTCGGACCAACCCATCTTCGCGAACGACCACGGCGGGAAGGTGAAGCGGTCCGACTACGGCCATGTCTTTGCACAGCGGGCAAAGGCTGCAACCGTCGATACCTTCCCGTGCCCCTCCGTTGCCGCTATCCAGGCCTGCCTCCTCATGGCTTATGAGAGCTTTGGCGCCGACCAGGACAGCGCGCTGTGGATGTATCTCGGCATTGCCATTAGGATGGCTATTGACCTTGGGCTTCAGAAGATGGAGGGCGTCAAGTATCAGGGGGAAAGTGATCCTTGGTACACGAGGAACTGGAGCCGCAAGAGCAACGATGAGACAGACGGGTCGTCGGAGAACAAGCAGAATGAGGGAGAGACTCTCAGCCCAGAGGAGCAACAAGAAGTCGAGCAGGAGCGTATCGATACCTTCTGGGCCGTCTTTGTGCTCGACCGCGTCATCTCCTCGGGCACGGGCAGGCCTGTGACGTTCCGCGACGATGACTTCGAGCTATCGATTCCGCAGCCGACCAAAGACCCTATTTCGGGTCGATTCGCTCCGTTCCCCCCCTTCATCGAGCTCATTCACTTGTATGGCCGCGCTTCCGACGTCCTGAACAACATTCGAACTGCCGACGACCTGACTGAGGACAACAAGCAAAAGCTCAGGCAGATGGAGACGGATCTCACCGCAATCTACCAGAAGCAACCCGAGAACCTGCACTTCAACGCCCCAACTTCCGCGAATACGTGAGCATCAACCAAGCACCACCTTTATCCTGCTGCATTTCTGGTTCCACCGCTGGTCATCATCCTTTACCAACCGTCTTTGCTGACTCCTCTCCATAACCTTGGGTCCACTGACCTGCCGGAAGGTAGCCCTGAGCTGGCAACCAGGCGCGAATTGGCCATGTCGAGCGCCAAGACGATTGCCGACATCCTCGCCTTCGCCGAGTTGATCGACCCAAAGAGCCTGATCGGCAATCCCTTTACCTCGCAGCCCATCTACATCGCCGCTTGCGCTTTTCTGATGGAGTCAGGCGCCAACGCCTCGCAAGCCCCGTCGCGGACCGCTTCACCATCGCCCGATGTGAAAGTTGATCGCTTCCGGTCACCTGCTGCGAGGTCTAGTTCGAGTTACGACATACGCTCGACGAAGCACTCTCTGCTGGCATCTGCTGCGAATCAGAACTACCAGCGCTGCTACAAATCTCTCCAGCAGCTGGAGCAATATTGGGGCGGTGTCGGGTATATCCTTAACGCACTGGACCAGAAGTCGAAGGGCATCTGGGACTGCGAGGCGTTTACGAACGAGGACTACGAAGGCCTGAAGCTCTCCCGACCAGGCTCGTTGAGCCGCCTGCCCCGGCTAGAGCATCCCTCCTCGCCCAACGTTCCGCCTCTTGCGTACTCGCTTACCGGTACCACAAATTCCCCAAACTCCAACCTCACCGTCATGTACCAGGCCCAACCTGGAGCCGCTGTCTCTGCCTCTCTCTGCTTCAGCCACCTCTGTACCTCAGCCACCGCCCACCTCAGTCCCCCTCTCGGCGCCGACACCTCCCGGCAACATGATCTACGACCCCATCCGCCAGAGCCTTCCAGAAACACCGCCAGCGTTCCCAACGACGTATCTGCAGCCCAACGTCTCCGCCGTGCGCTATCAGCCGCATCCCGGGAAGCGGCGTCGATCAGCCCACTCGCCAGCGCTTGGCAAGTCGATGCTGAAGTACGAGGCCCCGTCGCCCTGCGACATTGATCAAAGCAGCCCTCGCAACGACTCCAACTCGCACACGCACGGCCTCATATCCGGAACCAGCCACGCGCAACTTCACCATGCATCATACACCCAGCACCACTCAGGGTATGACCCGATGTCGCACGACCGCTCCGACTCCAGCACGCCCACAAATTCGGACATGAGCCAGCAGCACCCTTCACACAACCATGACGGCCACAACCACAGCCATGACCACGAGCATGACCACAGCCTTGACTATACCAACAGCCACGCCAACGGCTATGAGCCCGACTTTGCGCAGAGCGGGCTGGTGTCGGGGTACTACTCGTACATGGACCTGACGCCTATCAACGAGAATCTCACGTTCAACAGCCAGGAGCTCAACTTTGACCTACTGGGAATCCAGACCGATGGTATGGGTGGGCCGTGGCTGGAGTTGGTACCTGATGTGCTTGGGGGGTTGGGGCCGGGGTTATTATGGGTGGGCACCATATGGGGTAGCAGGAGTAACGGTTGCTTGGTTTGATGGAAAGGTGGTGGTGGTGGTTGATGGAGAATGGGAAGGAAGGAGTGGCATGAGTAATGACTTCTTCTCTCTTGCCTTATTGCTGCTGTTATTGGGTGAGTTGAGACATGAGCGACCGTGATGATGTTGCGTGCATTTGGTGGCATTTTCCGTTTCTGTTACTGCTTCTCTTGCCATGATGTTTGGCTACTTCGATTCTTACTTTGTTTACATTTATTTCCCTCTTTTCCTTCTTGTTTTCTGCCTGCCGCTGGGCGAGCGGATGTTGAACGGACTTGGCGCATTTACTACCGCTACCTACCTGTGTTGAAAAGGGGGGGTTGAACAGGGCAGACAGACAGTAACAGTGGTCACGATGGTGCGAGCACAGCACAGCACATTGTGGTGGACAGAGGCTGGGCAAAAACAGGGAATGGATGGCCAGGGGCTTGGTTCTTCCCATGATTATCATCTACCAGCTATTCGAGTATACGACGAATCTACCTGTCATGTGGTTTGTCGGTACCTGGCGCATGGGAAGGGAAAGGGATAGGGATAGGACAGCAACAAAGAACAGCTGGCGGAGTAGGGAAGGGAAAGGGTAAGAAGCAAATGAACTGGGGCTTTTCTTGAAGGCACGAGTTATATTTATCTTATTGTTGAGTTTGTGATGTCTTGGGTTGGAGTTTGTGGTGTTTACAGCAGCGAGTTTAGCGAGCAAGTGATTGAGTGAGTTTCGAACTTGAGTTTGGCATTTGACAGCAACGCAACACATGGGATCTACTTTTCCGTGCGATCTGTGGTGTTTGAGAGTATTATTACTATTGGCTTCAAGCTGTGAGGCGGTGGTTCCTTACCTAGAGTGTGTATGTTATGCATCTCACAAACTTGCTGGCAGAGTTTTGACATGTTTCTTACTTGTAGAGCCTCTCTCGGATCATGAAAAGCAAGACAACCACTGTCTCTGAGGCAAGAAGGATCACCTCTTCACATCGACTTTCCTTTGACAACAACGATACTGTCAAGGGACTCGGCATAAAAATCATCTGTGTAGAAGGGTAAAACTCAAAAGGATGGCAGAGTCAACACTCGTGACGGATGGTGCACTCAGTCCTGTGGTTGCGAGCCAAAGACTGGACCCCGATATCTGTACTTTGTTCTGAATGCTACTGAATCAGCACGTTGGGGAGAGAGGGGAATGTGACATGAGGCTTTCTAGGACATTTCACTCTCAGGTATCTCAATGGCCTGGAGCCGCAGAGACCAAGTTACACAAAATGAAGCATGAACATGAAAGGAATCTATGTACTTGACCAGAGTCTGATGCTGTATATACAATCAAGGAATCCTTCCAAGGCAATCTTGCCATTTCAGCCTTCCCCTCCCCCGCGGCAGGCCCGGGCTATCATCCCGAAGCTCCCTATGCAACCACAATGCAATGCGATCATAACGCGCTCATTAAACATCCCACTTCTCTTCTCCCTTCCGCTTCCTCCCAAGCTTCTCTTCTTGCCCCCACGCTAAAGTTGCGCCTGTGTCCCCCCCAACTGCTTCGTACAAAACGCGCCAAAGTACGCATTCAGCGCATCCACCGTGGCGCTGCCCTCCTCCAGCGCGACCACCACGCCGACATAGCCGTCGGGCCTCACAACCACGACGCCGCCCTTCTCCTCGTCCAGCCCCATCTTGGCGTGAGCGCACGCCTTGGCATCCGGCACGCGCCTGTCCCAGCGGTCGTCGGCGTACACGTGGTCCCTGTACCGCGCCAGCAGCGGGGGCAGGTCGCGCGAGATCTCGATCTGCGGGCGCGGCGCGGCAAAGACGGTGCAGACGGTGAAGAAGTGCGAGTGCGGGTTGTGCCGCTCGTGGTGGCTGACGCTGTCGACGTCCGGGCGGGTGTAGGCGGTGTAGAACGAGTTTTTCTTGGCCATGTTGGCGGCGAAGTCGCGCAGGGCTTGGCCCGTGACGGCGGGGTTGCCAGCGAAGACGAAGAGGCGGAAGGAGCCGTTGAGGGGGATTTCTTGCTCCAGATGGACCACGTTGGCATCGACGACCCGGGTAACGTCCGCGTTGATGAGCAGGCGGCCCGGGACGAGCTTGGTGGTCTTGGGGTGGACGACGTGGGATTGGGCGGGGTGGGAGGGCGACCAGTTGAGGGAGTTGGCTTTGTAGAAGACGCCGTAGCCGCTGGTGAATTCGCAGGATTCTTTGAAGGTCTTGATGAATTCATTTTCTTGGTGGGCGGCAGTGGCTTGGGATGAGGCGGCGGCGACTTCGTTGGCGGCCGGCGGGCGCTGCGAGAAGAGCTTGGCGTACTTGTTGTCGAAGGCCAGGAGGGTCTCGGCGACATCCTTGCGCTCAGGCTCGTACGTCTCGAGAAGGCTGCGGTTGGCGAAGCCGGCCTCGACGGCGTGGATCTTCCAGGCGAGGTTCAGGGCGTCCAGGAAGGCAGTGTTCATGCCCTGCCCGGCCTTGGGCTGTATCCGGTGTGTCAGTTCAGCTAGTTCAGACCAGAGAGGAGCTTGCGGTAAAACATACGCTGTGGGTGTGGCAAGCGTCACCACCGAGGAACACCCGGTGGTCCAGCGTGTACTTGTCAGAGATACCCTGGCCGATAGGGTAGACAGAGTACCATTCCACCCGTTCCCACTCAATCGAATAGGGCTGCAGGATACGCTTGGCGGAGGCTTGCACCTCCTCGGCAGTGGCAGTCTTGCGGGGGTTGAAGTCGGGGTCGGTAGAGGAGGCGATCTGGATATAGAGACGGACCATGTTGTTCTCACGGGGGATAACCATGATGGAACCGTGCTCCGAGTGAATCGTGCATTTCATCTGATATAGGATTTAGCATCCAGGGGTTCCTGCTTGCGGGCCAGACGTCGACGCACCTTGATATCGGGGAAGTCCGTCTTGACAACGCCGTCCATGACACCCCACACGTAGGCAATGGGGTCTTTGTGCTTGATGCCGATCTTCAGCTGGTCTCGGATGAACGACCGCGCGCCCTCGCCACCAAACAGATACTTTGCCTTGATGGTCTCCTTGGCGGTGCCGTCGACATGCTCGAGGTCGACGGTGACAGGGTAATCCGGGTTCTCATTCTCGTTGGAGGTGAAGCCCTTGATGGTCCATGGCCGCTGGATCTTGACGTTGTTCTTCTCGAGGTCACCAATGAAGACGCGCTCGATCAGACCCTGATGAAGAAGGGTTGTGAACGGATACCTGGCGTCGATGAAGCTTGGGCAGCTGGCCCAGGTGCCGGTGCGGACGATGCCCTTTCCGTTCTTAGGAGGGTCCCAGAATGCAACCTCGTAGACGCGGGCGGGCTTGTGAGCCATGATGGCGGACTTCAGACCCATGTTCCGGAGCAGGTCAAGCGAGCGGGGCTGGATACCGTCGGCCCGGCCAGTCGGTGTCGGCTCTGCCCGGTTGTCGATGTGCTTGATCTTGTAACCCCATCTCGCCAGGCAGGTAGAAAGCATGAGACCAACAGGGCCAGCGCCGACAATGACTTTTCAACACCGTTAGTAATCTGAAGCACAACTAAGGTCAACCGACGAATCCTTACCAATGTCATAGTGGCTGGGGCTTGGGTGTCTATCAGCTGGCGTAGCCATTGTCTCTGGGGTATCTGAATGTCTGGGCCAAGAGCAGGGAGCAAAACGAAATCGACAAGAACACTGGGTATCTCAAAGGGGTAAAAGAAAGCTGATGGTATGGGAAGGATCATGGAGGTTCGAAGGGCGACTCGGGAGGCACGACCAAGATATTTGAGCACCTGCGGCTCTTCGCTACCAGGATCCAGATTTGGATCCGAGCATCGGGCCAGAACTACAGCGAGGAGCCTGCAAAAGGCCGAGCAATCACATCGCCAACTTGCGAGGTTAGCTTGGGGTGGTACGACCCAGAATCGCGGCAAGACCTTCGGGAAGATCCAGCGGCCAGGTTTTGGCTCGGAGCGAAGGAGAAGGCGAAGGCGAAGAGCAGCGTCAACTGGGGCCAGGAATCAGGCATGTGTGTCCCGGCAAGGTCGACGGCTGTACGAATAGGGCGAGCAGGGGATCTCGGACGCCTCGCCCTCGCAAAGCGCTGGACCAGTGTGGGGTTGTGGGCATGTTCTCGGTCGGACGACTGGCACGCTGCGACGCCGCCAATCCAGCTTCTTTGCAGAGCTCGCTGGGAGCTGGGGTTTAGGCTGGCACGAAGCAAGTGAGGGGGACGATCGGGACTTAAACACGGGAATGAGTGGCGGGGCCGTTGTGGGGTTGCCACGGCTGGACTGTCGGGATTGGGATGCGGGTTAGGGCGGCGTTAGCGGGTTTAGAGCCCTGTGGGACTCCACGTTGCATTCCCCCCAGCTTCCTTCTCCAGACGACGGCAGCTGTCATTGGGCCGGTGCAGCACCCGGTTGGCGTCACCCTGTTGTAGACTCTGCCGTCTCCGCCAGCCGTCACATCCCAGCTGTGGGTAACGGGATGTCAGGAGCCGCAGGGTCTCATCAGCAAGCCCACACGCATGGCCGGTGCCCGACCCGGCCGGTGATATGAGCCGCAATGGCAACGACAAGCGGCTAGACGGCCGGCTCCCAAAGTCGCATGAACGTCGGCCTTGTTGGATACTTGGCACCGGCCAGGGGCAAACGGAGGACAATGTGACGGCGGTATCATTGGCCTCGACCTGCCAGGACCTCGACTACTGCTACGCTCTGCTGCTATCTTGCACTCCCTCCGACGGCTAGTCCAACCATGCTTCTTCGCTCGATCTGGTTCATGCCATGAATGATGCCGACCAGCGTCGGGCCTTCTATTTTCTCTGATTGATCGGGTTCTTCAGTGGGTTCTGTCACTCGGCCGTGTGTTGCGGGACGAGGTTGATGAGTGGAGAAGACCGGGGTCCCCGAGAACCTTTGCTGTTTCGGCGCCCCGGGGAGCGGGTTGCGAGGGGATGAATGGGGAGGTCTCTTGTCGTGCTGTGCAGCCGGACGGCGCCGGTGCCAATGACGGATCATGTTGCCGGCGTGAGGGCAGTGTATGGAAAATACGGAACGGTGGAAGGGAAGCTGAACTTCGTTGCGCCCTTAAGATGTTCGACCTGCACGACCCAAGATCAGCGCCCAGGCGTCCATGCTTAGGATGACCACGACGATGACGACGTTGACGACGTTGTGACAAATGCCCACCGAGAGAGCGCCGCGAAGCCATCCATCTGTTGAGATGTGACACAACTGGCCCTTTCGAGACGGGCCTTGCCGTCTTCACTGCGTGACGGCGTGGGCGTTGCGATAAGGAACATCCTCGGGGAGTTGTCCGACCAGAGTCGAAATTAAGGTATCGAAATACCCCTCCTGTTGGTGGGATTTAGGGCTGGGCTGGGCTGGATTGGAGGTCGTTCCTCCTCCTTTGGGTCAGCGCGAGCGAGGGCTCGGGCACAACATTTGCTTGCGCCGCCACAGAAACTACTGGTTCCGGCGGCGGGCACTTCTGCTGGCAGCATGGAAGAAGGGAGAAAAATCGACTTTGATCTGGACGGTGACATGTACTTGCTTGCATGTTGGAGTGTCTCGAGGGCTGCCCCCTTTTCCAAACAACAATAAACACAGCTACAATGACGCTGGACGTTGACGGCTGCTGTGCAGCACCCTGTACCAAGCCGACCGATATGCGACCGGTCATGGACGACGGGCGGGCTCCGAGCAACGAGAAAGACAGAAGAGACCAGATGTAGGACATCCCCCGATCTCATCTTTCACGCACCCGGGACCGCGGGGTCGTTGCCATGAGAACCCCTCCTCTACGGACAGCCAGGAGTCTCAAATTCGACGAAAACACGCCTCGTTATTCTTTCCACCCGCTTCAGAAAAAGGCCGCGGTGGACCACAAGGGCATCGCCCAACCTGTTCTCGGCGATGAACAAAGCCTCGCTGCTGTTCGCAAAATCGACTCGCCCGTTATTCATTCGGGAACAATGTGCGTTTCTGGAGCGGTCGAAGACATCGAAGTTACGGTGAGCAGTATTGACAGCATGGAACGCGGCAATGATCCCATCGTCCACGAGATCGGCCAAGCGAAGCAGGTGGTGTTTTCGTCGGCTCGACCAATGGTGGTGAGGGTGAAGGGAGATTCAACACCAGAGATCAATCGACAACAGTCAGTTGAGGAAGATGTCGGTTGCGGTGAGAGGCATCCCGACGAAGTTCAGAGTATGTTGGTTTCTCTACCTTGTCTTTCCAGCGTTTCTCTTCACTTTGGCTTTGAATCCCCGATCGAGATGGAATCAGAGGTTGCAGTCAATTCGGCCTTATCGAGGCGCGACACTGGGGGGTCAGGTGTTCTTGACTGTGGACAACGACGCCGGTCTGCTTTTGCAAACCTTGAGTATGCCCATGAGCGGTACTCTGGGCACGCGTCGAGACCTCGCATTGTGCTCAGACCATATGGGACGAAACAGGCCGGGTGATTCTCCAGTCGACCGACCTTCCGTCAGGACCTGGGCTCCTCCTCCCGAGAAATCACTTTTCCTCGTGCACTGCCTGGCACTGCCTGGAGATTTTCTACATGTTCACACGGGGAACAACATGAGCAGCAAGTGCGGCAGCGGCAACAGCGAGTGTCCCAGCAAGGTTGGCCCTTTTCTTCTCGAGTCGCGGTCGAGGGGAAGCTCTGTCGGCGAGGGCCGTAAGTGTTATTTCCCTCTTCTTCCGACTTCTGCAATTCTATTCATGCTTTCTGCCCAAGAGCTACCGCATTGACCAGCTGACTGGAGGGAAGTCGCAGCCACACCTTCCGAGGCAGCTCGCTCCTCAAGTATCAAAACAAACCCGCGGGGTCCTGGTGAGCGGCTTCCTCCCTTTTACAACGCATCTCGCAATGGCTCTTAACCCTCTTACTGCTGCAGAGAAGGAATACCTCGCAATTCGCACAGCCGATTGGGTTGAGAGCGTGTATGAAGAGGCCGGTACCCCTCCTGGGCACGCCCCTCCTCTTGCTGTAAATCTCCCTCACTCTCCAACCGTTCTTTCCCGCAACTCTTTCCTGACAAAGTTTACGCTAGTTGATCGAAAACAAGCACTCCACGGAACCCACCAACATGGTCAATTCTCATCGGGAGCGCCACCAAGCTCCCAACGATTCCGCGATTCGAGGCAACTTCGTCCCGCTATCGACTTCGTTCAGAGCGCGCTCGCCGTCGCCCCAGCGTGACCAAGGACCCCACGGCGTCTACTTGCAGTTTAGCTTGACCGACTCGCAGATGGATAAGCTGACAGCTGTGTAAGTGTTTTCCCGAGGCCCCTTTGGGCCGTCTACTGACAGGGTCCAGCCTCTCCTCGGAGAATGGTGATGAGTCGCTGGTTCGAGGCAGAGCGAGACACGCCGACCAAGATGCGGAGGCGCCGAAGAAGACTAATAAGGAGAATACTGCGCCCAGCATGCGGTCTCGGTCTCCAGACAAGATGCCTCAGTTGAACAAGACACCCTCTCGCGCGCGGTCTCGTTCTCCGGTCAAGTTCAACGTTGGTAAAACCCCGAAAGGCAGCGTACCGTTCAGGGCTTCAAAGGCAACGACACATCCGCTTCTCCCAGCAAGGCACAGGAAGCTGAGTTTGCATGGGGAACTTCTAATGCTCACGGTGCGCAGACTCACCCAGCAGGGCGTGTAACCAAAGGTCCCCTCCCCCGATCGACACAGACATTGCTCGGGTCCACGCAAAGGTGGCAGCCTACCGGGAGGGTAAGCAGCCCGTCGTTGTGGTCCATAATCCTCCGGAGAAAACCGCATCTCCTGTTCGCCGGTCTGATCGGTACGCTACGACAGACGATTCTTCTTCGTACTACTCTCAGGATTCCACTAGGGAGCGGTATCCTTCTTGCATCAGCCCTTTGCGGATCCACAAGGCCACCGAACCCAAGCAGGCCAGCATACTTCAGGAGTATGCTGAGATACAGAACGCCCCGCGCGGCTCGGATAAAGCATCGGTCGAGCTTGAGCAACGCGGCACCACGGATGAGGCATCTAGTGGAGCTGAACTGGCGTACACTCCTCTGGCGCCCTTCCTTCCCAAGGCGCCCCAACCATCAGGAAGGCCTCCAAGACCTTGATTGGAGAGGGGGGCTGGCTAGAGAACACGTCGAAGCCCGCCGAGCCGACGGCGTCACCCACTCGAGCTGGTGGTTTCCTAGGCAACCTCGTGAAGAAGGCAAAGGGGATGGTAGGTAAACTTGCAGCAGTCTTTTGCGGCCTTCACTGACCAGACTTCAGATCGAGGCAAACCAGGACAGCCGTGCCCAGCGCAAGTCGCGCGAATCGGATAAATCCCGCCCGACCTCTCGTCAGCTCGCCATCTCCCTTTCCCCGCGCGAGCAGAGCCTCCTCTACTGCGAGCTCGAGTTCGTTGTCGCCACCGCCCTCAACGACTACATCACGGCGCAGTTCAACGCCGGCCGCCTCGAAACCGACCGCCTCAAGAAAGTCGCCGAGGACTGGCAGCGTAAGGGCCGCCCAAAGGTGGTCGGCTTTCGCTACGACCTCGAGACACAGCTCGACCTGGTGCGCGTGCACGTTAACGACTTCAAGTTCTACTCGCGTATCGCCGCCACCACGGCCATCTTGGGCATCATCGACACCATGAAGGCCAACGCCCGCGTGCTGCGGATTCGGACCTTCTGCCAGCCCGACACTGTCATCGCGAAACAGCTGCTGGATTCGCAGAGCCTGTTCAACATACTAGGGTGCCCCGAGGACCAACAGATCAAGCTGGCGGAAATTATTGCCTTCTTCAAGGCGGCGATCGAGAGGGAGCGGATGCAGGCGAGGCAGGACAAGCCGGAGACGGCCGCCCCTTCGGCGTCTGCGCCGGTTGCGGCCGCGACGCTTGGCTCGCCGATGCGCAACACGAGGAGCCCGACGGCAGGGTGGTGAGGACTGGTGGGGGACCGCTGCTGCTGTGAATGGCGGTCAGCTTCGCCGCAGCAAGTCCCACGGCGCCGGCCCGATGGATCCGGCGGGCTACGAGTCGCAGGGCGAGTAAGATCGGAGCAGTAGCACGAGGTCAAACTTCTGTGGCATTGTTCGAGTATTATCTGTTTGTTTGCGTGTTAGAACAAGCAGCCAGTAGTCCTGGCTTTTTCTTCTCCTTTCTCGGCCGCGTCAGATTCCCTTGCCTTGGGCTACCTTGAGCCCTGGATCGGAAACCTTTTCTTTTACTCTGTTCTTTGAAGGTCGACGGCTGCAATCCTCATTCTCGGTCAGGAAGGTAGAGATGGCTTGCGTCGCCAGACCATGGCGTGTAGAAGGCGTTCCAGTCTTGTTTTCGGCGTTCTAGCTTCTAATGGTGGAGATGTTTCATGTCCTTTCATTGGACTCTCTCTCCAAAAAGTTTCCGGTGCTCTTCTCGGACGGATGATACCCCGGGTGATCCCACTAGGATGCGGCTAAGGGATTCCGGCATAAAAGAGGATGGATGGTAGGCGTAGCTGGGAGTCGGTGCGATGTTGGGTTTAATTTTGTACGAGTAAACAAATATATGTATCTGAGGCTAGGGACCAGCCCAAACACGAATCGATGATCGGTTCGCATTCCTCAATGGTTCCCTGCTTCAATGTGGAAACGAGCACCTGCAAGGATAAACGAGATATGGTGTGTACAAAGGTAGGTCAGGTCCCGGGGTTATTGCCGTGTACCCAAACTACAACCCAAGCTAGTATAGCACGGGGAACACTGCTGCCAATGGTGAAACAGACGAATATCGATTGGGTCCCGAGAAACGCATTCTGTATTGTACGCGAGACCGGAATCCCGAGTCCTCCCACAAAGTCAAGTAACAAGAAGACCCATCACTCATTACAAGTCGTAACCTCGTAACACATGACATGCCCAACCAAACCCGGGAAACCCAATCTGATGTACCGATATATTACAGTCAACGCACACGGCCACTCGCCCCACACCTCCAATTCCATAGACTTAATCCACTCCTCCTCCCCCTCTCGTCCCTGTTACCACCCACCTTCCCTCGTCGCTTCTTCCCTGTACATACATACCTATCTTCCTCTCTTATCTCCCTTCTCCCCATCCCCATACCCACTCCTCCCCCAGACTTCTTCTCCCTATCCCTACTCTTCTCAATCTGCCTCTCAATCGCATTCGCCCCCAGCCCGCCCACCGCCGCGCCGACGACAGTCGACAATAGCAGTGCCTGCTTTTTCTCTCTTTCTCTCTCCTTGCTGTCCCTCCTCGTTCTTCTTCCCCCTTCATGTTGTCCGTATCCATGTCCATGATGGTGGCGGTGATGGTGTCCATGCAACGCAACAACAGCCTCGCTCGCCTCGCGCGCAGCCAGACCGCCCACGATCGCGCCCAGCACGCCCACGCCCAGGCCCGAGGTGGAAGGGGTGAAGGTGTTGGAGATGAGGCCGCGGGCTTTGCGGAGCGGGGAGCGCGAGGAGGGGGATGATGATTTCCGGCGGCTGATGCGCGGGCGGAGATGGCCGGGTGAGGGGGACCTCGAGCTGGAACGGGAGCGGGGACCGGCTGGAAGAGGAAGGAGAAGAGTGCCGGCGGCCGCCGCCGCGGGAGTGGGAGCGGGATCGGTGTCTGTTACTGGGCCACTCGCGGCCGCGCTCTCTGTCCCTGTTCCGCTGCGCGAGGACAGTGGACCGGGTCATATTCTGATGGCGTGCTGGAAGTAGTAGCAGCGCTGGTGGTAAGTGTCTCTGTGGACGGGCCGCTGGAGCGTGGGCGGCGGTTACCAGAACCTAGGCCGTTGGCGCCCGAAGCGAATGCTGTTGGGTAGCCGGACATGTGCGGCTCGAGCTGGAAGCGCGCGTGGTGGTTGTGGTCCGGGGAGAGGTCGCGCATGCGGCGGGGTCCTGGGGTGGGTGGCGACGCCGGATGGGGGAGCGTTGGCGGGGGAGGAGTTTGAGGAGTCCGAGTCTGTGCCGAAGAGCGGCATGCTGATCGTGGGCTGTGAGGGTGGATTGAGTGTTTGGTGAGGTCGATGGGAGAATAACGGGTAGCAATGGAGTCATTATAAGGCTTCGAACAGAAAGCCGATTTGCCCCTGTTCTGCGTGTGTTTGAGGATGGGGCTGAGCCTGTGCCCGGGACTGCCGACGTCTGGAAGCAGCAAGTTGAGGTTCATGTGAGGAAACACAGGCTTCCTGCTGTGGAATATCGCCTCTTTAGGTGAGACAATGAATATGAAGAAAATCCTACGGCCAGGGGCCTGAGGAATGCCATACAGCTTGGTCAGTCGCCTTATCCTGCTCACGGCTGGGGATGTGCAGTAGTTCACAACGGGGTATCAGGGAGGCTGTTGGGTCCAAATGTCGGCTTGGTTCCGCCACCTTGTCGGTGAGGGCAGAAAGGGGTCCAAATCGGTTGTGGATTGGCCCGCGCGAGGCAGAGTGTAAGACAGGCTCGGGCTGGCACATTTACCCTGTGGTTGACGTTGACCCTTGGGATGAACCGCATCGACACAAGGGTGGGGCGGTGATGTCACGGCTGCAGCCTTCATAATTAGCCGCAGCTGTTCATCCCCTTCAGATCCTCAGTCCGTCAACAAGTACTTCGTATCCCATTCCAAATTCCATCCAGACCGCAACCTCAATCGGAACCACCACCAGCTTCCTCGATCGACGAGTCGAGAGTCCACCGTGGCTTGACAATCAAAACTGTGGCGATGTCGGAGAAAATGCCGAACAGCGTCATGCTGCCGCCGATGCGTCCAGCTCGGGCACTTGCCCAGCCTTGTGTTGGGTGAGACTGTAAGGAGCCTGGCGGTAACGAATAGGGGCTTCAAGGGGGGATTGAGAGGCATTATAATTAGACAATACACGTCTCCATAGATCCTGAGATGTGACGTTGCTTCGCCCGAAAATACCCTACCCTGACTTCGTAGCCCGTGGAAGCCACAGCCAAACAGACACTCACTGATCTGTTGAAGAAGTCAAAACATACGGCAACTCCGTCCCGTCCGCCTCCCCAGCCAACCGAATCACCACCGACCCGTTCGCCCCCGACCTCTCACTGGTGCTCGCACTAGACGTCTGACTGGCCGGGTACAGCCGCCTAGCACGCGCAAAGCTCTCCGAGCTCGACGCCCTCGAGAGCACAGTATGCTGCTCTTAGGCGTGGTCGCGCTGTCCTAAAGTGCCGCGTATTCGCCGACGAGTTGCGCAGCCCGAGCCCAGGCCGCAGTCGTGTCGAGCTTGCTGTGCTTGTGCTGTCCCCGCGTGCTAGGTCGCTGCGGTTCGGCGGTGGGGAACCTGTAAGTCACGGTGGGTGCCGAGCTGGAGGGACTTGTTCCCCGAGGGGCGTCGTTGTCGATGTCGCTTTCTGAAGAGGCGGCGTTGGAGGAGTCGCCCTCGTCATCTCCGTAGCGGGCAAGTGCGGTAGGGCTGAGGGGGTGCATATTCCGCAGGATTTCGGCAAAGAGGTGCATCAGGCTGCGGAACTGCTCGTTGGTGAGGGGGCGCGCAGAGAAGCGGGCGGCCTCGTACTGGGAGAGGAAGCCGGTAGTTGTGGGCAGTGGCGCGAGGACGGCAAGGTCGGTTAGATGCATTAGGTACTCTCGGAGACCCATGCACTGCGGGCGTTGAGAAGCGCAACTGCATTGGGGTCCAGCGCTGGCGGCTCAGCGTGCGATTCGGGGTCCGGAGGGGCAAGCGTGAAGGCCTTGGCCTCAATCAGGTTTGGTAGCTCCGACACGACAGTGTCGTACTGCAGGTTGGGCAGGTCCGGCGACGTAGGTGACGCCCAGCCCGGGTGCTCAATGTCGCCCATAGGGCCTGTGTGGCGCGATCTCAACGGCCACAGCGTCGTCCGATACGGCGCTCTTCTTGGACCGCGACAACGACAATTGCTGCCCTCCGGAGTTGGCCGATCCCTGTCTTGTTCCTCCACCACCTCCCCCAGGCTCTTGGGAAAGCACTACCAGTGGCACGCGCGGCCGGGCCTCGTACGCAATCGCGGCGCTTCTCCCAAGGCTCTCGACAATCATCTGGCGCACGTCGCGCGGGACATCGCCCTTCTCAATCGGATCCATGACTTCGGTATCGACGCGAGTACCGACCGGTTGATGTAGAGGCGGGTGGCGTAGATAAAAGCGACGACGAGGACTGTCGCGACGTGGACGACGATGATGACGAGGATATCGTAGTTTCGGCGCACCTTGGCGGCTTGCTGGATCAGGTCGATTGGTGTGACGACGAGAAGGCAAACAGGATCAGGTAGAGAAAGTAGTAGAGGAAGTTGTAGACGATGAGGAAGAGGAGCGAGGCGGCAGACATGGCCATGTCCGCTTGCCGTTGGTTATCGAGGGGCTGTCCTTGTTCTCCAGAGCCTTGCTGTCTGTGAAACCGGAAGGTCGAGCGCAAGACACGCAGCGCAGGGCTCCGGGTTGGTACCGGTCATGGCTGCGCCAGAGACGAAAAAACGCTGGGCTCTTGCAGCGGGTATGTGGGAGTGTGTACTTCGTTGTGCAACAGAAGGGAAGGTCAGGAGGGAATCCGCAGGGACTTCGGAGGTGACACCTGGGCCATCAAAGATGGGTCCCACTGCCCAAGGCTGTAGCTTCCCCACAGCGTGTGTCTTGTGGGGCCAGTGTCTTCTCGGTCTCCACGGCGTGCCGTCCATCGTTGGCGTTAAGGAAACCAAACCCGCACTTTCTCCCCCAAGTCAACAAGAGAAGGCATCCGAGGACTGACTGCATACCAGTCGATTGACTTCGTGATTCCGGATGGCCATTTGGAGGCCGCGGCAGGCGCCCTCGCTCAGTGCAACGGTCTGGCCCCTTGTCCGGATCCTGCCTCGTGCTCCGTCACCTCCAGGAAACGGCCCACGCAGCCCCCGGCATTCCACGTCCATCTTCTCGACCATGACAATTCGGACGTGACGGCGGGCCTCTATCTCCAATCCGATACCCTGTGGTTCCTCCCGCCGTTGGACCGTTCCCCGTTGTCCCCCGCAAAGTCGGCTCCGGCCTATTTCGCCTCGCGTCAGATCAGACCGTTTTCCCGCCCTGGCGGCCCGGTCGAGGCGCTGGTGTTTTTACGTCGGCCGGGGATGTAGTCATCGCCCCCAAGGCCTCACATTCTGCTGGAAGCTTACATGCGCTTGCATGCACGCGACTACGGGAAGCGCGTCGGTTCTACGGCATCTCCGTGATTGCGTACATGCAGCTCTACGTCGACGCCGACAGGCTGCTCGATGCGAATCTCCTTCCGGAGCCGCTCAGGACGTCCTACAATGAACTGAGCGATGGGGAGAAGCTGCCGCGTCAGTGGACGCTGGAGTTGAAACAGGCCCCGGGCTGCCCGAGCAGGACCCCGAAAGTGACGACGGCGACTAGAGCGCAATCGGACCGTCAACTCCGGCTCAGTTCCGCTCGCGCCTTGTTTAAATTCATGTTTTATACCTCCCTTCAGCCGCCTCTATGTAGTGTGTGTCATCAGTAGGTAGCGATGTGTTCTGAGCAGGGTGGTGGGAATCTTCCACAAGGGGACCAGCCAATTGAACCCAATTACTGATATCAAGGTGAAGAATAGAATGGTTCAGGAAGGGAATGAAGCGATTCTTCGGCCCTAAAATTGGGGTAGCATTCAAGGGTGTGGCGTGGCAAGCACTTGGAATCATGGGGGCTTGTCACAAACATCGTTACACAGCCTAACATTTTGATACCCTCCCTATGTCAAACTCCCTAACCTGTCTATACTAGAAACCCCTGTCACCCTAACCTATCACCTCGACCCTCTCCCAACCTCCACCACCTCACCCTCCGGAGGCAGCATGCGGCCGCCTCCCTCGCCAACCTCACGTCCGTCAAACTCAGCCTCAAATCCCTCGCATACGGCCCAAACGCCTCGATCAACCTCGACAGCGTCTCCTTCACGGCCTTCTCCCCTCCTCCACCTCAGGACACTCCCTGCCGCCTCAACATCCGTCCAATGCGTCGGCAGCCCCTTCCTAAACTCCTCCATCTTCTTCGCCAGCCCCGTCAGCGCCCTAATCAGTGCCGCGACATCCCGCTGCACATTCCCATACTTGTCCTCCGCAGGCTGTGCACGGCCAGGTTTGCCCAGCGCGCACGCCGCGTTGACGTACAGGCTGGGCTCGCCGTAGGGAGATCCGAGCACGGCGTGGGCGAGACGGCGGCGGTAGTGCTGGCGGAAGGGCCAGCCGAAGGTGGTGTGCAGGACCTTGAGGGCGAGGTCCTTGATGAGCCCCTGCGTGTCCTCGGTGCCGGTGGCTTCTTTTGGATTTTGATGAGCTGGTGCTTGGCGGATTCGACGGCTTTCTTGGTGGC